>JACEVL010001256.1:352500-415000 GCA_020284085.1 Aporrectodea caliginosa | reverse complement strand
CTGCGACAGGTAAGAACAAAGGAGACACGGATTAAGCACGGGTCAGACAAAACACCCCACTCCTCTCCCTCACTCCGAATCTGCGGATGGCTAGGGTGATAGACAGAGAGACAGACAGACAGACAGGACAGGCAGGCAGAGACAGACAGATTGGTTGACTGATTGAGTGATTGATTGATTGGGAGACCTACCAGACTGACTGACTGACTGACTGACTGACTGACTGATTGATTGATTGATTGATTGATTGATTGATTGATTGACTGATTGATTCATAAGTACATATAATTATTCAGATATACATAATACATATTTACCTATATACCCGCATATATATAGGCCTATATTTGCATGTATGCTTGTATATGTGCATATATATAAGTTGCATATAATACATGTATATAATTATACGTAAATATATTATAATATGTATCTGCATATGTATACATATACAATTATTCACGCGTATATATATTTACATAATATATATTATATGTTTTGCCTAATGATATGTCCACGAGTGTTTCTTGCGGTTTTCTGTCTCTGTCTGCTTCTGCTTCTCTATATCTGCCTATATCTCTGTCTGTGTGTCTGTATCTCTGCCTGTCTCTCCTTGCCTCTTTCAATATATGTGTGTCTGTCTGAAGTATGACGTCGTGTACCGTATGAAGCGAATTCGTGACTGAGACCGGAAAGAAACAATTCCAATGAAGAGCACCGAATGCTTAGTCTAGGCAGAGGGGGTAGAATCGATGCGGGTGGTCCGTGCATCCGCAAAAACTAACCAACCGGAAAACAGACGTGACTGAGCAATAAACAACGGGTTCATTGGGTACAAATGTCTGCTTGAGCGAAAACAATGATCAAGGAAACAGAATTCGTCTCAGAATAACTTCTGTATAATAGTAATCTGACGGTTATATCATCATCATCGTCATCATTTCGTCATGCCAGCCATTTGGCGGCGATGTGTACGAATAAATTATCTCCACTGACGATAATATAGCGCCTCTATATTTAGAATATACGGCAGAATACTAGAAAAGGTTAAAGTGAAATCAGATTTATATAGCGCCAAAGAGGCAAAGACGAGGATGAGAATATAAATCATCATTAGCTGACTCTTACTCATTTCATTTAATTTTCCCGGTTTTATTTTAAGTACTAACTCTGAAGCGTGGAGAAAGGAGGAGGGAGACTCTAATCATCTTTGCCATGACACAGCGTCGTTAAGCATTATTATGAGCCATTAGATCTCTTATTATCACTGAATCTATTCCACCACAATCTAATTAATTTTATCCTATAAAAAGGCGTCTAGAGGGTTTGAAGGTAAGAAGAAAAGAAGAGCAGTCTCTTAAGCTAGCCCTAAGGCAGCCATGGGTATGATGTGTTAGCGACTTCATTTTTTTAGCCTCGGTAAATTAGTGCGGATGGCCAGTCCTCTCCCTCACGATCTCATCTTCCCATCGACTGTGTACGGTGAATGCACTCATTAAAGCCGAGTTGCCTAGGGGGCGCAGGTGGAGCAGAAATCTTGATCGACACAAATTTCTGCCCTGGCTGGAATTTTAACCTCTGACCACTCGATTGACAGTCTGGCACGATAACCACTTCACTATCGAGTCTGTTGCGATCTGCTTCTGCTTTCTTGAAGGTAAATCCAATATTAACCACTGAGGCAATCAAAGGAGAACTGTGTATTTTTGTGCCAGGCACCATCTGCCTCTGGATATCGGCCAACTGTTTTCCTACGCATGTGCAATACTATCGTATCAACGCCTATCTTATTTTGTCCTTTCTTTTCCTATCCTATCACCGTCGATCTATGTCTGTCTGTCTGTGTCTGTGTCTATGTCTGTCTGTCTTTCTAACGGTTCCGTTCCGGTCTTTCTGTCTGTCCATGTATCTTAGTTCTTCTCGTCTGTATGTTTATTTTTCTGTCAATATGTCTGTCTGTCTGTCTCTCGGTCTGTTACGATCTATCTGTCTGTATGTTTGTCTGTATGTTTGTCTGTATGTTTGTCTGTCGATCTGTTTTATTGCGTTTTCTGCTCTTAATGCCCTTTCGTGTTGGCTCGCATTAGCTAATCGTAATTCCCTCTTACCCCTTCCCCTTAGTTTATTCTTTCAACCTTCTCCCCTTTCATTCATCATTCCACCCTCTCCATTTCAATCGATCCATTCTATCCTCCATTTCCTTTATTTTTCTTTCATTCCTTCCTTCATTCCTCCCAACCTTCCTAACCTCCTTTATTCCCCGTCTCCTTCTAGCAGTTCCATTGCCTCACCATTCTCCCCTCTTCCATCGATTCTTTCACGATGGGAAGAATGATTTAAACACTTCTCATTGCTAGTGCAGATTCTCAAACCTGAAGACTTTAGCCCTATGTCGACCTCACCCTTAAGTTGTTGCACTGTGCTTAACTTTAAAGTAGAGCTTTAGACATTTTGAAATTGCGAATGCCCTGCCAATCCTGCAACCGTCATTAAATACGCGGTATATAAATATATAATGTCGTGAAACAGCATTTTAAAGGTGTCTAAGTGGAACAATCAATAAATCGGCATTTTACGAGATCTTGGACTATCGATGCCGTTGTGGTCGACCACAATCTACCCTTTAATAAAAGCGAAATTACCATCATATCTTATTGCAGTGGTTTCTTTTTAACCATGCGGTTTGTTAAGGAAAATGATCAGTTTTGCTCTCTCCTATATAGAACCTCAGCTCACGAAAGCAGCATATCTTAAATTGGGGTCTTATTGTTTAACGACACTGTGTCTTAACAATTCTGAATAGCGCTGCCCTCCTCTTTCGAAAAAGCTAAGGACTGGCACCTCCGAATGTAAGGCATTAGTTGTTCCAGTGTAAAAGACATCTTATGGTGGAGTTATAGATAGGCCAATATAGCGTCGATCGAAGCGAGGAGGTAAGGGGAATTGGTGGAATCAGGGCATAGTTGGTGGAATAGATGTTTCCCAGCTTTGAGGGACAGATGTGCTCAAATGAACTAAGAAAAGTTTCGTAGATTTACATTTATCATCTATATTCAGTTTTAATAGCTGAAGTTCTTTAAGTTAAATATTTTATAGTAGAAGTTTACCGGCTTTCGTGATGTAGCGAGTGAACGAAAGTAACGAATATATTGCGTCGGTTAATAGCGTTTAGAAGGTGTCTAAAGTGGCATCGAATAATCCGGTGTTTAAGGACATATAGCTGCTATGGCCGCTGACGTCGATCTTTTCTCACTTCAATTCTTTTGTTTATGTTGTTCCTTCTTTACTAGTGTTCCTGTTTAAGGATGTTGAGTATTAACAAATATGATTTGAATCGCCCTCATCCTTTATTAAGGCTTGAGACTGACATCACCCGCATTCGTATACTAATGTCACGAAGGTTGTTGTCTGCTAGTTTCGACGCTCTATCAAAATGAAGATGATCAAAATAAATTATACCTCCAGTTTTCTTATCTTACCTTATTGCTTCGGTTGGAAACGTTTAAAAGGTGTCTAAAATGGCATTTAGTCATCCTGTATTTTTAGGGACATAATTATGGTTACCTGATGCCAGGGTCGCTGAGATCGATCTTTCCTCACCCTATTTTATTCCTGTTACGTTCCTTACCCTGGCTATTCCTGCTGTTGCTATTGTTGTTGTTGTTGTTGTTATTGTACTGTTTAACGATGTTGTTTCATAACAAATATGATTAGAATCGCCCTAATTCGCTATTGAGACTTGAGACTAGCATCACCTGCATTCATGTACTGATAATTATCACCACCGTTTATATCTTTTAGTAGCTGGATGTCATTATGAAACTGATTAGCATTGTCTTCATATTTTGGGATCACCTAAGTATAAGTCAAAGACGGAGTTAATGGATTAGGTTGCAACAGTTGAGAGACATCTTATGGCGTCATAAGCCGTTGACTTCGATGGGGAAAATGATTTAAACACTGCTCATTGCTAGTTCAGATTCTCAAACCTGAAGACTGTAGCCATATGTCGACCTTACCCTTAAGTTGTTGCACTGTGCTTAACTTTCAAGCGGGGCTTTAGAAATGTTGAAATAATATTGTTGCATGTATTTCCTTTTCAACGACTAGTTGTATGGTAACAAAGACCATTAGCGTCGCCCTCCTCCTTTATCCAGGCTTGGGACTGGCACTGTCAGAAAGCGAACAGTGGCGAATTCCATGCCAATAATGTTACTCTACTGCCATTAAACGCGCAGTCTACACATTTATATATAGCGTCGTTTAATAGCATTTTAAAGGTGTTTAAGTGGAACAATCAATCAGCTGGCATTTTACGAGATCTTGGACTATCTGTGCCGCTTTCGTCGACCATAACCTGCCTTTTAATTAAAACGATATTACCAGCGTATTTATTTGCAGTGGTTTCTCTTTAACGAAGCGGTTTGATAAGGAAAATGATCAGTGTTGCTCTCTCCTATAGGCCTATAGACCCTTAGTATTGTCAGCCCACGAAAGCAGCATATCTTAGATTGGTTTCTTACTGTTTCACGACACTGTGTCTTAGCAATTCTGATAAGCGTTACCCTCCTCTTTTGATCAAACTAAGGACTGGCACCACCAAATATAAGGCATTAGTTGTTCCAGTGTAAAGGACATCTTAGGCCTATGCACGAGTTATAGATAGGCCAATATAGCGTCGATCGAAGCGAGGAGGTAAGGGTATTGGTGTAATCAGGATAGGATTCGTGGAAGAAGTTGTTGACCAGCTTTGAGGGAAAGACGTGCGCAAATGCACCAAGACAAGTTTCGTAGATATACATTTATATATATATATATATATATATATATATATATATACTTTATTTCGCACAAAGCAGAACAGAGATACTAAGCAAACTTAGCAAAGACTAGAACAGAAATACAAAAATACAAAAACTCCTTCCCAAACAGACTGGGAGACAGCTCAAACTATTGCTCCTCTCGAAGCATAAACGTAGTGGACCCGCGATCTTACATAATACATGTTGTCTTTTACAGACAAACCATAACCAATAACTAAATTAATATGCTCATGGCCATAACTGAATGTCAATGACAGCACATTTAGTGTACTATTATCCACCGTTAGCATGTCTTTAAGAAATTTAAACATAGCAATAACTCTCATAGATTTAAAGTCCAAGCTGCATAAACCTGCAATAAATTCTCTTACTATTATTATTATTATTATTATTAGACTGTTATTTATAGCGCGCCTAAACAAAATTGGAATCTTGCACAAAGGCGCGTAACAGAAAAATCAATCATAGTAAATCTTAAACAGATGTGTTTTAAGGTTAGTTTTAAAAATCGATAAATTTGGGGATTTGCGGATAAAGACAGGGAGTTTGTTCCATTCAGCCGGGCCGGCTAGCGCAAATGCCCTGTTACCAAGTTTTTTGAGTGATCTTGTCACAACAAAATCACCTTGAGACGATGAACGTAGCCCTCGTCTGGATTGGAGAGAGGAACAGGGTGTAACAAGTGAAGAAAGGTATGCAGGAGAACAGTTTGTGTAGATTCTGTACATTAGAAGACAGATTTTGAAATTGATGCGAGCTTGTATGGGAAGCCAGTGTAGTTCACGGAGGGTCGGTGTGACATGATCCCGAGGATTTTGGTTCTTGATAAGCTTAGCAGCGTAATGAAGAACAGCTGTAAGAGGTTGAAGGGTAGATGCAGGAAGACCACAAAGGACTGAGTTGCAGTAGTCAATTCTAGAAATGACAAGGGCCTGTACTAGGGTACGAACACATTTCTCGTTAAGACTTTTCTTGACTTGCCGAATGCGTCTGAGATGGAAAAAACAGGATTTGGTTATATTGGAGATATGAGTTTTCATAGACAGCGAGTTATCAAGGAGGACACCAAGGTCTCGGACAACATCAGCTGGTTTGATGGAGCAATCTGGGCTAAGATTGAGTACAGTGTGGAATAATTGTGAGTTAGGTAACGGGTTGCGGTAAAACCAGATAAGTTCTGTCTTGGAGGCATTCAGTTTAAGGCGCATGGATGCACACCATGATTGGATTTCAGTGAAACAAGTTATTAAGCGAAACATTGCATTATCAAAGTCTTTGGCAGCAAGTTTAATATAGAGTTGTGTGTCGTCAGCATAAAGGTGTATAAGGATGCCGTGTTTGAAGGCAATGTGAACAATGTTAGATGTATAGAGGATGAACAAGAGGGGCCAAGTATAGAACCTTGAGGTACACCAAAGAGGATATTGAAGTACCTAGAAGTGTTAGAACCAGAGATGGGTAACTAATCGATTAGATGCTAATCGATTAGCTAATCGATTAGACAAACAGCTAATTCTAATTCTAATTGATTAGCTGTCATCTGAAGCTAATTCTAATTCTAATTGATTAGCAATTGCAGCTAATTGCTAATCGAAAATCGATTAGCTGATCGATTAGCTGTCTGAAAATTAAGCGTTCATTAAGAATGAGTTTATTAATATTGAGTTTGAAGAATATACTTACTTACTTACTTCTCTGAAGGCTGTTTCAAACTTTAAATTATCTGGTCATGGCTATATCCATTCTGCTCATGTAACACTGAAAGATTTGCACGTTTTCATGTTCTTCATCTCAAGCATCACTGTGCTTCTGCAACCTCAGCTGCCATGGAATGTGTATTTAGTTCTGCTGGCTACGTCGTAAACGCTAGGTGCAATAGACTAAGTGATGCACTGATTCAAGACATGATAATTGCAAAATGTGATAGTGAGCTTAGCAAGTAGCAATGTCAATAACTGCAGTAGGCTATGTATTGACCGATGTGGTGTTACCTGCTGGTATGTGGACTATTCTCACATATAGCAGTTGTGCAGCTTTAGGTATTGTAATAGGCTACAGATTTAGGCATTGTAAAAAGGCTACAGCTTTATGTATTTTAATAGGCTACAGCAACTTGTAGTAACTTGTTGTGCTTTGATTAAATTTTGACAAATTCATGAAGCAAATATATATACTGTATCAAACTATCGATATCTAATTCTAATTGCTAATCGATTAGCTGCTGATAATTCTAATTCTAATCGATTAGCTAGAAGAGTTTGCTAATTCTAATTCTAATCGATTAGCAAATTTCAGGAGCTAATTCTAATTCTAATCGATTAGCAGTTCTAGCTAATCGTACCCATCTCTGGTTAGAACCAAGTCGCACAGAGTGTGATCGGTTTGTCAAGAAATTAGCTATCCAGAGAAGAGCAGAGGCCATGATGCCAAATTGAGATTCAAGCACTTGAATGAGAATGGAATGGTCAACACAATCAAAGGCAGAGCTGAAATCTAGTAACAGAAGGGCAGTTATGAAACCAGAGTCAAGTGCCATGATTATATCTGATTCCCATTTGTGAAAACCAAATACTTTACTATACACATTATTCCAACAAGCATTTAGTTTACTCAGCTGAGATTGAGAAAATCTCACAGCAACTGAGCCATATCTTAAAACTGGTAAGCTATAAGTCTGCTGTAAGTAAAGCTGCATTAACTCAGACAAACTTGAAGAGTTATTGAAAATATTATTGGAAGCTACATGAAAATTGCGCATTATGCAGTCTACATCACAACTCAGTTTACTACCAGCACAAAAGATGATTCCCAAGTATTTAATCTGCTCTGACCACTCAACCTTTTTGTGACCTAGGAACATATCTGGAAGGGAAGCCTTGAATCGAGGTCCGAATGCTAGGCACCAAGATTTAGTACAATTAAACGTCAGGCCTAACTGACTACTAATCGTAATCGTAATTTCCAAACTTCTAAAGCGCCACTCGAAAGCCAAGCGCAGGGCACCAGCTTATTCACGAGCGCTGCGTCTAATCAGAGGGGTTGTCCAAAAGAGTAGTCCGAGGGAGGTCCGAGTCCTACGACATCACAATTATCTAGTAAGGCCTGAAGCCCTATTACCGAAGCCGATAACAAAATGATATCATCTGCACACATGATGCAACCAAGCCAGGACTTGTTAATACAACAACCTAGGCCTGCTGCTTTTGTATCCACGATGAACTTATTAACAAAAACATTAAACAACGAAGGCGACAAAGAACTTCTCTGCCGTACACCACTCTTAACTGCGAATGACTTAGACATACTGCTGTTCCAACGCACTGCAACCGATAGTTTACTATACCAATCCACCAGGATATCAACCACCCACACTGGACACCCAGACCTTAAGAGGCTAGAATACAGCTTATAATGATTAACACTATCATATGCCTTACTAATATCGGGAGCTGCTGTGAATACAGTGCTGCCCCTGTCAAAAAAAAATCAATCGAGGAGCGCATTGCAAATAATGCAATAAATAATAAATGTATTATCTATATTCAGTTTTAATAGCTGAAGTTCTTTAAGTTAAATGTTTTATAGTAGAGGTTAGGCCCTCGGGATGTAGCGATTGGATTGGATCCTCAGTTTAATGACAGCGTATGACAACAAAGGCCGTTGCCATCGACAGATATTATTTTGAGACCTTATTCCTCCAGCTAAATTTCCTTTATCTGTTTACATTATTATTCAAAAAGGGAATTTCTTTTAATGATTTTATTAAAATGTCTCGCACTGGGTAAAGATTCATTAGCTAACAAGGCAAGGGTTTCAACAATATTTTCAAAAAGTGTCATATCTAATATTATTTTAATCTAATATGCCATCAATAACGTAGTTCTTACTGTTTTCATTACAAATTTTCCAAACAGCTTTCTTAAACTTTCACATTACCATTGGGTTCTTCCAGAACCTCATTATTTTATTATTATTAATATAAACGCACAGAAATGTTTTGTAGCGTGTGTAATGTGTATGCGCGAGTGAGCTACGCGTCACAAGGTGAACATAGCCGCGCAGCGGCAGGACTATATTGTGACGTCACACAAAGGACGTCTGTAGGGCCACGGGGGATGGGAGGGGAAGGCACGCACGCTCTAATATCGAGACCGCCGCAGTCAGCGTGTAGTCGACGTTAGAGGTTGCTCGAGTGAGAACGAGACAGCTAGGGGTTGCCTTGAGACTGGCGCAGCCAGCGGGTAGTCGCCGTGATAGGACGCTCGAGTGAGAAAGACACCGCTAGGGGTCGCTCGAGACCAGAGAGTAGTAACCGCTAGAGGTCGCAAGATTTCTTTTGTTCCTCAGTAAAGGCGCTGCTATAAAATTTAAACCACCATGTTGATTCCAATTTGCGTGTAATGAAAGTCGGTAGGATTCAAATTACCGTGCGATAACATTTTCCGCCGCACGATAGTCTATTGCCCTGCATGGGCACGCGGGCTGCCGGTCGTGCGATTTTTAAGTGGAGCTCCCTAATTTTAACCGTCTTAGGACGGGCAAACATCTAGTTACTATATTAAATAAGAAACGCCGCGTAGGGACCCTGGGCAAGTCCTTCACTCACAATTGCTCATGCGCTTTGGCGTGAAACTCCGATTTAATGTCCACGCTGTAGTCGGGAGCGCCTCTGAGTAGAATTTCTTGAAGGGGCGCTATAACAAGTGCTCATACATACATACAATAATTTTATCACTTAAAGAATTTCTACCAATGCAACATGGAATCAAGATACATGAGGCGTTTCGTCGACTGGCCTTAGTTATAGAGCAAATGAACGCTTTAAAAAGGTGTCTAAGGGACGAGTCTTAAATACGACATGTCTACTTACATTAACCATTTATATACATCGATAAAAAACATGATGGAAGCGATAATCATCTATGTTATTGCATAGCGTCATCAAACAGAAATAACAACAACAACAACAACAACAACAACAATAACAGCAGCAGCTAGACTACTACTGCTACTGCTACTGCTGCTGCTGCTGCTGCTGCTGCTGCTGCTGCTGCTGCTGCTGCTGCTGCTGCTGCTGCTGCTGCTGCTGCTGCTGCTGCTGCTGCTGCTGCTGCTACTACTACTACTACTACTACTACTACTACTACTACTACTACTACTACTACTACTCTACCACCACCACCACCACCACCACATCCATATCCACCACAACCACCATCACCACCACCACAACTACTACTACCACAATAAAATCACCACTACTTCGCCACAACCCAACATCTGGTAGTGACAGTCCCAAGTCTGTAGAAGGAGGAGGTTGACGTGAACGGCCTTTGATTCCGTAAGATGCCGTAGAACTCTAGCAAAAGTTAATCGCCAGGTCATCTCATCGGCATCATTTGTGTACAGTAAGATTACAATATCGACGTAAATTACCCTCGTATCCATCACAATCGCTATAAGCTCTGGATATTTCTGCTGCATTTAGTAAGTTCTTATTGTTTTACAGAAAACTATTGTTTTACTAACGGGAAGCAGCGCAAAACCTTTCTGAGTGCCTTTAGATGTAGTACTCTTTACAAACCTTTAAGAAGCTTTCAACCAGCGATATATAAGAGCAACGGCGTTAAGCGAAGCTTGTCATCCACAAGCATCGTGACGTTATGAATGACTTTCCTACGCACTTTAAACCTATGACGCACACCTTCCTGGCCAACACATTTAGCACACCTGGGGTCAAATTGACCCCACCGACAACACGGGTGGATTTTATGTCATTTTAATAGAAATTCGAAATGAATGCTCCAAGTTTAGGTTGGACAGAGTGCGTGCACTTACGGAAAATGTTTGAATCATGATACAATGTTAGATTCAATGTACGAAACAAACAATTTTTTGTTGTAACCTAAGTATTCGACACCACAGTGATCGTTCTAATGCTTGAAATGAAGTTCTTGTGATGTCTGTGATAAGTATGTATGTATGTATGTATGTATGTATGTATGTATGTATGTATGCATGTATGTATGCATGTATGTATGAATGTATGTATGTATGTATGTACATATGTATGTATGTATGTATGTATGTACGTATATATGCGTATGCATGCAGGGATTAATCTATGTATGGTGGGATGATGTATGCATGTATATTTGTATTTATGTATGTATATATGTATGTATGTATGTATGTATGTATGTATGTATGTATGTATGTATGTATGTATGTATGTATGTATACATGTATGTATGTATGTATGAATGTATGTATGTATATATGTATGTACATATGTATGCATGTATGTACGTATGTGCACATGCATGCAGGGATGAATCTATGTATGGTGGGATGGATGTATGCATGTATATTTCTATGTATGTACGTATGTATGTATATATGTATGTATGTATGTATGCATGCATGTTTGTATGTAAGTATGCAAGCATGCATATATTTGTATGAATGTGTGTATATATACATATACGCATGAACAGGTATGTATGGATGTATATTGGTATGTATTTATATATGTGTGTGTATGTATGTGTGTATGCATGTATATGTGTATGTATGTATGTGCTATGTATGTATGTATGCATTTATGTATATATTTTCTATGTGTGTATATGCATGTATTCATGTGCATGTAGCCTGTATATGTAGGGATATATATTTGTATGTATATATATATGTGTGTGTATTGATGGATGTATATATGTATGTATCTATGCTTGTATGTATGTATTTATATATGTATGTATGTATACATGTGTGTATGTATGTATGTATGTATGTGTTTGTGTATGTAACGTAGCCTGGTTTATGCTATAGTCAATGTTACAGCCTGGGGTCAGATTGACCCCAGGTGTGCTAAATATGCCCGAGTGTCATTCTTATTTTTGTATCATTGTACCTAGAATTCCAAATTCTTCGAATTTTTCCGTGTATGTAGACGGATGAATTGCTGAGGAATTTGAATTATTTCAGATTTTTACTATTTGTATCAATTCAGCTATTCAAGTTAATTCCATCGCTGGGGTCAAATTGACCCCAGGTGTGCGTCATAGGGTTAATAATATAAGATGTCTGTAAACTTTTGAATCGAGACTGACAAAACCGTTTTGCTTAGGTACCAGTCCAACCACTGGACAAAGGAGGAGGGCTACATTAATCATCTTTGTTATGACACAGCATCGTTAAACGGATGCCTACCTAACTCAATTGATGCAACTCCTTGACTAATAATTATTTTCGGGTGGTTCCAGTCCAAAGATTGGATTTAGGGGAGGTCGCCATCAATCTTCTTCGATACGACAACACGTCGTTAAACAGAAAAATTGTTAACTAGTCACTATAAAGCCCAAAATGAAAGCAGTACTGGATCAGTTTTCGACAGCCTATTCATAGAGATTGCAGTTATTTAATTTGTTTTTAATTTAATTATAGCCTCAACTGCGCTTGAACTGTAATACCGATCACACACATTTCTATATTGTATTGTATTGTAGTTAAGCATTTGTAAATCGCCTCTAGTAGGATAAACTATTCAGCAGCGCTCCCAGTGCGCTAGGCCCCAAGATAAGAAACAGGTTTTGAGAAATGAAGAAAAGAGACTGCCAGATAGAGTTGTAGAGCGAACAGAAGGAGAAAGAGCATTCCAAAGAGAGGGTCCAATTGAAGCAAATGATCGAGACTGAGCCATAGCAGTTCTAGTACGGGGAACAAAGAGGTCATATCTGTTGGAGGAACGAAGTGGACGGTAGGAGGAAGCTGAATATTAGGCCAAAGTATTACGTCAACCCGATATTTCGGGGCAAGACTCCTTTGAGCCTTGAAGATCAGAGTGAGTATTTTAAGTTAATAATTATATAAATACTAAATTCCCTGCAAGGATGTTGTCTACCTCGGACAATAATAAAGGCAATAATAATAATACAAATATTAACTATAGTATTAACAGTAGGAACAACAACAACAAAAGCAATAAGAATAATAATATGAAATAATAAAAATAATAATAATAATAATAATAATAATAATAATAATAATAATAATACATAATAATAATACTAATAATAATAAGTCCCTGAGGGATCATGTTTACCCCGCGGCATAATAATAATAATAATAATAATAATAATAATAACAATAATAATAATAACAATAACAATAATAATAATAATAATAATAATAATAATAATAATAATAATAATAATAATAATAATAATAACATCAGCTAGTAATATCTAAGTCCCTGAGGGATCCTGTATACCTCGGGGCATAAAAAAAAAAAATAATAATAATAATAATAATAATAATAATAATAATAATAATAATAATAATAATAATAATAATAATAATAATAATAATAACAATAACAATAATAATAACAATAATAATAATAATAGTAATAATAATAATAATAATAATAATAATACGTAATAAAACTGTCAAATCCATTCGTTACTACTTTGAGACACCTTTATAACGTCCTCCACAAACGTTATAATTACAGTCCATAAAAGTGGGAAAATAATATTCCACGACGTTGGGTGCAATTATAATACTATCTAAGAAACTGTCAGTGTCTAATGGTATAATCCACTTGGCTGTTGTCCCTTGTGTAAGCGAAGTGACTTTTACTCATCCGCCAAGGGCGGACTCGCGTCCCTCCCCTACCCCCGGCCCGCCATGCGTCTATTGCCGTGCTACCCGCTGGCAAGCGAAGTGGCCCCTACTCATCCGTCATTCATTCATTCATTCATTCATTCATTCATTCATTCATTCTTTCATTCAGAGCATTTATATAGCGCCCCTTCAAGAAACTACTCAGGAGCGCTCCCGGCCCAGCCACGACTAAAGAAAAAAGACTTGAGGGACTTGTAGAACCCTGTCAGATGGCTTACAAGTAAAAATCGGAGCTTAAGTGGTAGGTCATTCCAGATGGAAGGGCCAACAACCGAGAAAGCACGGCGCTGCCTAATAGCCAAGCGAGTCCGTGGAACAAGAAACTCACCCCTCGTCGCAGAGCGAAGCACCCGACGCGCTGGAACATCAGACACTGGGCGGCAAAGATCACGCAAGTAAGATGGAGCGCAGCCAAGAACACAACGAGAAACCAGAGCAGCAATGCGATATGAGATCCGCTGAGACACAGGCAGCCAATGCAACACATCACGCATGTATGCAGAGACAGGAGAGTACTTAGGAAGCCGTCCAATAAGCCGAGCAGCCGAGCGTAGAACTCGATCTAGTCGCCCCAAAAATACCAGCAAATGTCTGTCACGAAGTGAGGAACAGTGGTCAATTCGACTAGTAACAAAGGCATGAACAAGGACCACAACTGCATCATGAGAGAGGGAGCGAGAGACCACTCGAAGCTGACGAAGCTGATAATAACAACTCCGTGCAATTGAGTTCACATGTTGAGACAAAGTAAGCTCGAAGTCAAGAGAAAGTCCCAGATCACGAACTGTGAGGGGAGGGGGACTTGGATGTGGATGGGACGAGGAGGGGAGGGAAGGCAGAGGCAGGTGGAGGGGATGGAGGTGGAGGTACGTTATGAAGGTCATTTCAACCGTCTTAGGACGGGCAAACGTCTTGTAATTTATATATTTTCGAATTCTAGTCAGCGGCCTTTGAGGTCATACGATGACAATAAACGTTGATACTGACTAATTATCGTTTGGCATTCAAATCACAATAACTAAAGGCCTCGAATACGGTATCAAACTAAGGTCGAATTCAACGGCCCTCGCTGGCATAAGACTTCGTCAAACACTATCTACAATTTCGTTTAATTGACGTTTCCTAGCAGCCTAAAAAAGCCATGCATTCAAGTCAACGAATGATCTGCAATCAATAAAACGTGCATAAATACAATTACTTTAGTTAAAGACGTCCACGCCCACAGCAGCCATTAAATACTTGAAACTGCTAATTAACTTCGTCACTGCCCGATTTCGGGTGGTGCCAGTCCAAAGCGTTGAAAAAGGCGGAGGTCCACGCAAATCATCTCTATTCACACACAACGTCGTTAAACAGTAGCCATTTATGCCATCATCATATATTCGTTTATTGTGTTAACAACAGACATAACGCTGTAGGTGTACATGGAACAGCTAGATGACATAGTATAATATAATATAAAGTAATAGCTTAGTAAGAGTTAAGGAATAACATTCAACATAATAATATATTTTCTTTAATAAGCGCCTGACAAACGCACAGCGCTGTACATTTACATGTTATGCAATTTAAATCTTAACTACTAACAGAACAGACAGCCTGCAATACACGGCGCTAATAGCAGCCTACAAAGCATATCCGCCCAACGGAGGCTCGAACTCGGTACCTCTCGCTCTCTGTGCTAGATGTTATCCAATGCGCTATCGGGGCATTATTAAAGAAAAGATATTATTATATTATATAAAGTTTCGTGAGTCTTTGTCAGGAAGTTTAAAGTTACGTGGTCTGGCCCTGAGAAAATATTTTCGTTTAACTGATAGGCTTCTACTGTAACAATGGTTGTCGAAACAGTGTTCCTAGCTGACGTCAACTGCCTTTTATGTTATAAGATGTCGTTAGATTGTTGGTCACTTTTTCCGTGTTGTATCCGCGAAATTTGCGATGGGGAGAAGAAGGCGCTAAGTGGATCCTCAGTTTAACGACAGCTTATGACAACAAAGGCCGTTGCCGTCGAAAAAAATTGTTTGAGCATATTACAGCTCTAACACAGCGTATTTCGATAGGCGCTAAGTGTGCGCGGGTGACGAATATTATAGCCACCGTTGAAACCGTTTTACAGGTGTCTAGAGATAACTTATAACGATCATCGATTTCTCAACACATTTGCAATTTCATCGTTAGTCGTAATGCTTGTGTTTTAATAATTAAGTTTTAATTATTATTAGCTTATGATTATTGATATACTACTACTACTACTACTACTACTACTACTACTACTACTACTACTACTGCTACTACTGCTACTACTACTACTACTACTACTACTACTACTACTACTACTACTACTACTACTACTACTACTACTACTACTACTACTACCACTACTACTACTACTACTACTACTACTACTACTACTACTACTACTACTACTACTACCACCACTACTACTACTACTACTACTCACTACTACTACTACTACTACCACCACCACCACCACCACCACCACACAACCACCACCACCACCAATACCACTACCACCACCAATCCACCACCACCACCACCACCACCAACAACACCAACAACACCATCACCACTATCACCACCACCACCACCACCACTACCAACACCACAACCAACACCACAACCAACACCACCATCACCACCACCACCACTACTACTAGAAGGACAGAAGAACAGTAATGACGTCAACGACCGATGTTGCCCTGAAATGTCCTTAAACTGAAAGATTTTAAATCCAGCCCATACACACCTTTTCTAAGGATAATATTACCATATAAGTAAAGTAAGAAGCGCATTCTGGATCCAATCCAATCAGCAGTTTTTGTGGACTGTCGTAACTTGTCGCGTATGTAAAGAGATATGGGTGCGCATTTAATGCGTACATATTATGCATCTGCCACTGCGCTGACTGCATTGTATTTGTTAATTTATATAGCGCCGCTCACAGTAGTGGCCATTCAGTAGCGCTCCCAGTGCGAGAACCCCTAGAGAAGAAGAAGGTTTTGAGAAGGGAGAAGGCTGTAGGGAGAGACCCAGAAAGAATGGTAACACGTAGAGAGGAGGAAAGGGCATTACATAGGGAGAACGTCGTTAAACAGAAACCTATAGCCTACATATTACGAGCGATTAAATCCCATTTCACTGGACTTAGTCTATTATAGTCTCGTCTATTTTGTTCTATACACAGATAGCTAGAAGGTTTGAAGGTAAGCCCAATATAAAAACTACTGAGTGTTATTAAATAAGATTTTACGGTATATCTGGGCCAGGCACGAACTTTTGTGGCCAACAGCGCTCCATCTGCCTCTAGATATCGGCCAAATGTTTTCCGACGCGTTTGCAATACTATCGTATCAATGCCTATCCTAGTTTGTCCTATCTTTTCCTATTCTATAACAGTAGATCTATGTCCGTCTCTCTGTGTCTCTCTCTGTCTGTCTGTCTGTCTGTCTGTCTAACGGTTCCGTTCCGCTCGGTATGTTCTTCTGTCTGCCTGTGTATCTTACCTCTTTCCGTCAGCATGTTTATTTGTCTGTCTATATGTCTTTTACGATCTGCCTGTCTGTCTGCTTGTCTGTATGTCTACCTGTCCATCTGTTAATGGCGTTTTTGTGCCCTTAATGCCCTTTCGTGTCGGATCGCATTAGCTAATCGTAATTCCCTTCCACTCCACCCCTTCTTTTATTCATACAACCTTCTCCTCTTTCATTCATCCTTCCACCATCTCCACTTCAATCGATCCATTCTAACCTCCATTTCTTTCCTTCCTCTATTCCTTCCTCCATTCCTCCCAACCTTCCTAACCTCCTTTATTTCCTACCTCCTTCTAACATTCCCATTCCTGGCATTCCATAACCATTCTCCCTTTCCAACGATTTTTTCACGATGTCTCTTACGATATGAAACTACAATGGCGCTAAAATGTGGCGAAGCTCGTAAGCTAAACTAAGTCTGCTGTTTTTGTAATACTTTCTATACTCCACGAATTTGCAAAACATACCTTAAACTTTTTACTGCCTCCTCTTTCCTTTAGCTCTCATTTGTTCATTACATGCTTCAATGTGTTTCACTGTCCTTCGAAGGATACCAACGGGTAATAACAAATAATACAGTGTGCAAACACATCCTGAGGCTTCCAGGGTCGCAGATGCCATTTCAATAATTATCTTAACTAGCTGTAGAACAATGGGACAACGATTAGGTAGATAGTTTCTGTTTAATAAAGATGTTTTAAAATGAGGCTGATTATTGTCGCCTTCCTATTTTGACATTTCCTGGGTGTAAGGTAGTGATGGAGTTCAGACTGGAAACTAAAGCTTTACTACACTCTGTTAGCAACAGGGGCCGTTGACGGCATTAATAAATTGTTTTCAACACTCCTCAACGTTCCTATGACATCATTCCTCTTCAATTATTATAGTAGACGTAGCGATGCAATTAGCAATTGAAAGAAAGTTAAGTATATATATTGCGTCGGTTAAAAGCGTTTAAAAGGTCTCTAAATAGAGCATTAAATAATCCAGAGTTCAAGGACCTGTAGCTTCCAAATGCAAGCCATTGACGTCCGTCTTTCCTTACTTTATTTCTTTCCTGTTACGTTCCTTACCTTGGCTGTGTATGCTTTTGTTGTTGTTTTTTGTTGTTGTTGTTGTTGTCATCGTTGTTATTGTACTAGTCTTATTGTTTAACTGTTCACCGTTCGTGAATAAGCTGATGACCTGCGCTTGGCTTTCGAGTAGCGCTTTAAATTTATGAGATTACGAATTTACGATTACGGTTAACGATATTGTGCCCAAACAACGATGATTAGAATGGCCAGTGGCGTAACTAGGGGTTCGTACGCCCGGGGGCAAACATTTTCTGGAAAAAATTTTTCTTAGTTCCGACCAAAATTTCTGATGACCTTTTTTTGCTTTTCCATCCTTTTTCTCTTGTTTCCCAAGAAGAAAATTGTCAGAAGCCTCTCATTTTGCGCCCCCCCCCGTGCACAAGACTCAACTCATTTTTTATGGTTACTTAGTAACTATTCGTGCCTAATTTCTTGATTTCTTTAACAAAAATTTGTCTGAACCCTCATTTTGCGCCCCCCGTCCTGCGCCCGGGGGCGGCCGCCCCCTGCCCCTCGTTACGCCACTGAGAATGGCCCTCCTCCTTTGTTGAGGCTTGAGGCTGGCATCGCCCGCATTCACACGCTAATGTCACCACTGTTTATGTCTTTTTGTTACTGTTTATCAACGGTGTGACATAATTAAACTGATAAGCATCGTGTTCCTATTTTTGATCACCTAAGAAGTATAAGTTAATGATGGAGTTCATGGATTAGGTTCGAGCAGTTAGCGACATCTCTTGGCGTCATAGGCCGCTGACTTCCTTGGGGAAATGGTTTCCAAACTTCGCATCTTTAGTTCAGATTCGCAAACCTGAAGGCTGTAGCCCTCGTAAGTTGTTGCCGAGTGCTTAACTTCTAGGAAAGGTTTTAGAAACGTTCAAATTGCATACATTTGTCTCTGCGGTTTAACTGTAGTGCGACGCGGATTACATGTATATATAGCGTCGTGCAGACGCATTTTAAAGGTGTCTAACTGGAGCCGTCGATCAACTGCTATTTTAGCGATATCTTGAGCTGCAAATGCCGTTGTCGTCGACCTAAACTTACTCTTTAATAAAAATAATCTCCGACATATTCATTTGCAGTAGTTTATCTTTAACAGGGGGTGGTGTGGTGGTAGTGGGTGGTGGTGGTGGTGGTGGTGGTGGTGGTGGTGGTGGTTGTTGTAGTAGTTTAACGACACTGTGTTGTGGTTTCAGTTTAAAGACACTTTGTGCTCATAGCAGAGTGTCCGCGCAGTAGTCATTAGTAGAAATCTTGAAGAGGCGCTCTGAAATGAATTAACCATCCTCCTTAATCCAGGCTTTGGACTTGCGCTGCCAAAGTGCGAACAGTGGCGGAGTTTCTTAATAATTATAAATAAACAAACTAGAATGTTATAAAGCACAAGTATATCATATAAAGATATTAGATCTAATCTATATAAGTTGACTAAATGACTTTGGAGCCTATGTCTCGGTGAACCGCAGGATGGATCAGATAATTTTGCCTATGGCAGGAAATCGAAGTTTTTCACCCAGTCTTTGAATGTTCTGCTGTGTGGAATTCCTTATTCTTTTTCGGGTTCTCTTCCTCCTGTTCTTATTCCATGTATTCTAACGTCTGTTGATTTTCTCTGGTCTACAGTCAATGTTTGGTTCTCGCTGAATTCTTTGTATTCTATGATTTTCTGATTTTCAAAGCCATACGGGGACTACTACGTACGAAACAGGAACAAAGGAAATAAACGTGCAGAAATCTGCATGCATTATGTTCAGTGCCAAACCCAAGACTGGAACAAGAAGGAGGTTGACGTCTTTTGATTCGGTGACTGGTCGTAAAACTCTGGCAATCCTTGATCGCCAGGTCATCTCATAAGAATGTTTTTGTGTGGAATAAAGAGGTTGCACGGTCGACGTAAATTACCATGGTATCAACCACATGTCTTTAGACTGTAGATATTGCTGCTGCATTTAGTATTATTTTCAACTGAATTCTTGCTTCAGTAACGAGAGGGCGACGTAAAACCTTCCTGAAAGTTTTATGTCATAGTACTCTTTACACACCTTTAAAAAGCTATCAACCAGTGATATAGAAGAACAACGGCGGTAATTGTTTCACGTTAAGTTTACTGTTGTTTTTCATTGTTGCACTTTAAGTTTAAGTCAGCTACATATTTCATGATCGTACTAGCGATGTGTGTGTCCACAGTTTAACGGCAGCTTATGACAACATAGGCCGTAGCCGCCGACAAAGATTAGTTTTGGCATATTACAGCTCAATATACTAGCGATTTACGAAAGTTAAGGATATATTGCGTCGCTTAAAAGCGTTTAAAAGGTGTTCAAACTGTCAGTTTATTGTACTCAGTGAATTGAATAGGCTATTTCCTGTATTATTGTCGTCAACGGTCTTTAATGCCACAAGACGACGTTAAACTTTGGAATAATACTAATAAAAGTTGCACTTTTTCCAGACGGTTACCAGAAACGGTCTAAAATAACGTCAATGACTTTTGATATTGTACTGTTGAATCGAGTCTGTCAAAACCGCTTTTCCGTGGTGCCAGTACATACACTGGATAAAGGAGGAGGGCGACGCTAATCATCTTCATTATGACATAGCATCGTTAAACAGATGCCTACCTAACTAAACTGATGCAACTCTGCAATTAATATTTTCGGGTGGTGCCAGTCCAAAGACTGGATAGAAGGGAAGTCGCCGTCAATCGTCTTCCATATTACAAAACGTCGTTAAACATAAAATTGGTTACTAGTCAATGGGTACAACAAGTAAAACCACAAATGAAAGCCGTCTTGGATCAGCTTTCGACTTAGCCATTTCATAGCCAGTCCCAGGCCTGGAGAGAGAAGGAGGGCGACGCTAATAATCGTTGTTTTGACACAGCGCCATTAAACAGCAACTAACCACCCAAACCACAGTTTAACGATATCTAATGGGGGCCAAAAATGTAGTTGACGTCGATATATAATTGTTTTGAACAGTTCTCACCGTTCCTGCTGCATCACTTCTCTTCGATTGTGTATTTCATGGATTTACTAGCAATTTTATTTATTTATACCAACGTTTAACGTCGTCTTATGACATCAAAGGCCGTTGACGACATATATAGGAGCTGCAATTCAATGATTACAAGAAACTTATAGCATACGAATGACACCATCAAATGTGTCAAACAGAGCTTTAAAATTTCACTAATATTCATATTTATGTAATTTAAGGTAGTTCATCTTATTCAGCAGTGACCATTTCAGACAAAAGATGCTCACAGTGCGAGAACCCTAGAGAACAGAAGCGTAACCACAGTCTAGAAATTGGGGGGACCTACTTTGTATGTACAGCGCCGTGCGTTTGCAAGCGTTTTATAAAGAACACACCTACTTACTTACTATAACACACTGTCAACTGTGACTGTTACAGTAGGCCTATACACATATTACGGCGGTTTGTTTGACTGTATTGTGGATATAAACGACGAATAATTAAACATTCATGACGCGAATAATGCCTATGACGTCATGCGAATCACAATCAGACAACAGCCTATCAAAATAGTTGTAGCGTATATATATACGCTGATTTTCACCGTATATATATATATATACGGTCAAAATCAGCGTCTCTGGTTGACGTCAGATGTCGCTATGCATTGGGGAATTTGAAGAACCCGTATCATTGATTACTTAGGCAGAACTATCGCGGTCAACCCTCCCTCTCCCTCAATAAATGCATTTATGTAATTAAACAATTAAAATGTAGAAAAATACGACAATGCCTAATGGAAACTCCCGAAAGCTAAAAACGCCAAGAAATGTTTACCTGGCTAGCCTAAGCTTCTGATCTCGTTAAACATCTTTTTAACGCTCTCGACCGACTCGTTATAAAGCCTTGAGTCAAGAACTTAACAACCTAGTTAAGTAAAAATAAAAAAAATAAATAAAAACTAAAAAAATAAAAATTAAAAATTAAAAACTAAAAAACTAAAAAATATATATAAAAAATAAAAAATAAAAATAAAAAAAAAAAATAAAATAAAAATAAAAAATACGACAGAGAGGGTCTCGCCTTCATCTCCGAGACGGGTCGCCGCCTGACGAAAATATCCGGAGACACCCGAGAGACAGGATTCATCCTCCAGCGCCTGTCGGTTACGGTCCAGCGTTTCAACGCGGTTGCCTTCCAGGGCACCATGTCGAGGTTGCCCGGCGCTGAGGAGCGACCACCTCAACAACACTAAGCCTTACCGTGTTTTAACAATGTCAATAATAATAATAATAATAATAATAATAATAATAATAATAATAATAATAATAATAATAATAATAATAATAATAATAATTAACACACATGACTTCAATTCCGCTGGCTCTGGAAACTTTAGGCCCAATTAACTTAAGAGGCCTTGACTTAATCACAGTGATGGGCCGTCATCTGACAAAGGCGACGGACGACGTCAGAGAGACGACCTTCCTCTTCCAAAGACTGTCGTTGACAATTCAGCGCTGTAACGCTGTGGCCTTCACCGGTTCTTTTGTTGACCCTATGCCCGAGATGGAAGAGGGATAGCCCTTCCAGTTACACTAGTTTTTGATATAATAATAGTAAAAATTAATAATAATAATAATAATAATAATAATAATAATAATAATAATAAAAATAATAATAATAATAATAATAATAATAATAATAATAATAATTGTAATAACAATAATAATAATAATAATAATAATAAGTTTAAAATAAAAAAAACCCTCCCAACCTAAAGAAATTAAAATTTAAAATTATTTGTGCAAAAGTGTATACTACCCTGATATCGTCAATCAATATTCGTTTATTGTAAATAATCAAGCTTACACAACCGCAACTTAATGAGTGTGTAGGCCTATACATGAAACATTTTTCAAAAGAAAAAATTAAAACTCTAAACTTTGATGGATATAATTTAATACTAAAGAAAACAGTTGTATAAAGTCTAAAGGAGGTTTGATTACCCTAGTTAAAAAAGGTCTTAACTTTACTAGTTTTCAAAATAAAGAAATTCAAAATTCAGAAAATCAAATTAAAACTAATATGGGACCAATTAAATTTTTCAACTTGTACATTCACCACTTGCTAAAATAGATAAAGAATCTTTGTGCGAACATTTAAAAGATAAACCTGTTATAAAGTTTATTAGCAGTCGGTGGCAAAAGTTGGGGGACCCTCCCAACCTGCTCGAAAGTTGGAGGGGACGCGTCCCACGGGTCCCATAGGGACAAGTCCTACTGTTTAAAGATGCAGTGATTTAATTTAATCAAAGCCACAACTGCACTCGAAATGCGGTGCCGTTCGCATAAATTATCCGTAGGCCCGAAACATGAATTCTCTGTAGGGTTCTTGTCTACCTCGGACAATAATAATAACAATTATGATTATAATAATAATATAAACAAATAAATAAATAAATAAATAAATAAATAATAATAATAATAATAATAATAATAATAATAATAATAATAATAATAATAATAATAATAATAATAATAAACAATAATAATAATAATAATAATAATAATAATAATAATAATAAAATAATAATAATAATAATAATAATAATAAATAAAAAATCATTATAATAATAATAGCCACGGCCAGATGCTTTGAGATCTAGCCAGACTTGCGCCATATACCAACAATGAGGGGAAGCTCGACGG
The DNA here is from genome assembly GCA_020284085.1 of Aporrectodea caliginosa. Classification (NCBI taxonomy): domain Eukaryota; kingdom Metazoa; phylum Annelida; class Clitellata; order Crassiclitellata; family Lumbricidae; genus Aporrectodea; species Aporrectodea caliginosa. The sequence goes on along the minus strand of JACEVL010001256.1, from coordinate 391,163 downwards.
TGGTGTTATCGTGTACCACATGTCGTCGCTCCACTCCATGCTTAAGAAATTCCAAACATGAAATCATCGGCCAATTTGGATTAGAATTCCTTGTTTGAGGTTAAAGTGTCTGCGTGTGCCTACCACTGTTGACTTTTCCAGATTTCTATGCATTGTTTTTGCTAACTAACAAAATTTATTTCTTACTAGCATTCAACGGCATTCAGGTGACGTAATTACCGTCTTTGACTAGTGTCCCATTTGTGGCGCCACATAAATTTCTAATTGCAATTGCAATTTTAGTGGTGAATTCACGTAGTTCAATTCATGTGCACTCATCACCTTCTTGATCAACCCAGTCATGAATTATAGCAGACCGTTGCAGTAGTCCAGCCGCCTACTGGTGAGGGCTTGAGAATTAAATTGGCACAAACGCGCTAACTGTCCATGGTGCAATTAGTGTGTTTTGGAGACGCTACGGTTATTATAGCCATTGTTGCATCCGTTTTACAGGTGTCTAGAAATAACTAATAACGACCATACATGTCTCATCACATTAGCCATTTAATCAGTAGTGTTAATGTCTCTGTTAGTATAATTAAAATATTATTATAATAAATAACTTATTATTATTACGATGTACTACTACTGCTACTGCAGTTACTGCTGCAATCAACAACAAAATCACATTTACCGACAGAATGAACTGAAATTAATCTTTGATATTTAACTAGAAGCACTTCGTAATCGTATTTACTCTGACTACTCCTCCTCCCGCTACAACAACAAAAACTACTAATACTACTACTGCTACTACTACTGCCCATGGATCTGATGCTGTTGCTGCTGTTGCTGCTACTGCTACTGCTACTGCTAGTGCTGCTGCTACTGCTACTACTACTACTACTACTGCTACTGCTACTACTACTACTACTCCCGCTACTACTACTACTACTACTACTACTACTACTACTACTACTACTGCTAATGCTACTGCTGCTACTACTGTTGCTACTGCTACTACTACTACTACTACTACTACTGCTACTACTACTACTACTACTACTACTACTACTAGAAGCTACTAGAAGAAGAAGAAGAAGAAGAAGAAGAAGAAGAAGAAGAAGAAGAAGAAGAAGAAGAAGAAGAAGAAGAAGAAGAAGAAGAAGAAGAAGAAGAAGAAGAAGAAGAAGAAGAAGAAGAAGAAGAAGAAGAAGAAGAGGAAGAGGAAGAGGAAGAGGAAGAGGAAGAGGAAGAGGAAGAGGAAGAGGAAGAGGAAGAGGAAGAGGAAGAGGAAGAGGAAGAGGAAGAGGAAGAGGAAGAGGAAGAGGAAGAGGAAGAGGAAGAAGAAGAAGAAGAAGAAGAAGAAGAAGAAGAAGAGTCATGACGTCAACGACGGCGTTGCCATGAGATGTCGTTAAACTGAAAGATTTAAAATCAAGCCCTTTACACACCTTTTCTAAATTTGATATTGCTTTATAAAGAGAGTAAGTAGCTCAGTGTGACAGAGTCAAAATCACATGTTGTGCATGTAAGCAAATAAATGGATGAGCACTTTATCCGTAGGCCTACAAATAATTTATATTATGATGATTTTACAATGTGCACAATGCACTGCAGTGCTGTGTGTGTGTGTGTGTGTGTGCTGTGCGTGTGTGCGTGTGTGTGTATGCGTGTGTGTGCGTGTGTCTAGATGTATATTGATGTGGATAGTCATTTCCACTCCTCTATGTTTCAGAAAATCCTTTCGAACGACATTATAATTATGAATTTTAGATGTTTTATTTTTATTTCAAGAAAGTTTCTTGGATGCAGATAACATCCGGCAAAACTATAACCTGAGCTAAGTCATTTTAGAATTGCAGAATATGAGCGTTTAGCCCACGTGCATTCCAATGAGCAACAGCTGTAGCTATAGCGAAAGATGAAAATAAGGTTACGAGGGATAACTGAATGAAAATTATTTCGAAGTGTTGTGAAGCTCCTTCCAACTAAACTCCACCTCCCCCATTGAAAAGAAGTTCAGATCCTGCTTTAGCAATAACAAATTTTGCACAACTCTTCAACTGAGCTTTGCCTGGATCGTTCAAGATACTAAGAATGAAAGTTATGAATGGTAATGACGTCATGCTCTTCCTAGCTTCTGTTTAATTTAGAGGTAATTCACTTGATCCAAGGATTTCTCAAACTCATGATCGCTAGTAGTAGCAGTTTCAGTCTAACGACACTGTGTGATAACAAAGATCATTGGAGTCGCCCTCCTCCTTCGCCCAGGATTGTGACTGGCACTGTCTGGCACTTGGATTGCAGTGGCGTATAGCCGTGGCACAGTTTCATGCGGCATTATGGAATGATTGCCTATATATATATATATATATATATATATATATATATATATATATATATATATATATATATATATATATATCACAGAAACGTTCCATCATCACGCCTACCCTGAAACAGATTGGACTGGATCCCTCTAGCCCTTCCAGTTATAGGCCAATATCTAACGTTACTTTTGTTTCTAAACTAATCGAGAAACTTGTAGCTTCTCAGTTACTTAGCTACCTTGATTGCAATAACCTTCTACCTTGCCGTCAGTCGGGTTTCCGCAAGGGACACTCTACGGAGACTCTCCTTAGCCTTCTCAATGATGTCTACAGCGCTATTGACCGCTCTCAACTTACTCTTCTTGCACTCTACGACGTAAGTGCAGCCTTTGATACAGTCGACCATGATCTTCTCCTGCGTCGCCTCTCCATTTCTTTTGGTATCTCTTCCTTGCCTCTTCAGTGGCTTTCCTCATATCTATCTGATCGCTCCTCATCTACTGTGTTTTGCTCGTCGCGTTCCCCTTGGATCCCTGTACCTATTGGCCTTCCCCAGGGCTCAGTGCTTGGCCCTCTTCTCTATATTCTTTTCACAGCCGATCTTGAATCTGTCCTTGCTTCCTGTGCTCTCTCTAGCCACTCATACGCTGATGATCTCCAATCTTACTTGCATTGTTCTGCAAGTGATGCTGCGAGTGCTGTTCGCTTGATGTCTCTTGCAACTGACAATCTCTCTGCCTGGCTTTCTTCAAATCGCCTGAGACTCAATCCTACTAAGACCCAGTTCATATGGCTGGGTCCCGCCAGCAGCCGGCAAAACTGGACTTTAATCTTCTTGCAGTAGAATTTCCTCTTATTACATTCTCTACCTCAGTACGAAACCTCGGTGTCATTCCTGATCAGGAACTAAGCTTTTCTAAACACCTCTCCTCATTGTCTCGCTCCTGCTTTTACCATCTTCGTCAGCTAAGGGTTATTGCTCGTTCTCTCTCAACCTCTTCTGCTTCCACTCTTATCCATGCCTTCGTCTGCTCTCGCCTAGACTATTGTTCCTCTCTCTACACTGGTCTTCCCCAAGTCCACTTATCCTCCATTGAGAGGGTCTTGCGGTCTGCTGCGCGCCTTGTTGGTTCCATTCCTCGCTATGGTAGTGTTTCTTCTTACATGCGTCACACCCTCCACTGGCTTCCCCTCCGGCTTCGCATCCTGTATCGGCTTTGCTCTCTTGTCTGGCAATGTGTCTTGGGTTCAGCTCCTCGCTATCTACGCTCCATCTTTGCTCTATCTTCTTCTCTCACAGGTCGCTCAGCCCTCCGTTCCTCTTCTAGGGGTGACTTTTGGTCCCTTTTGCCCGCACTGCTACTAAGCAGCGCCGAGCATTCTCTATCGTTGGTCCAACAACGTGGAATGACTTACCATCCTTCCTTCGCTTATCCCCTCGTACTCATTCTACTTCCTTCTATACACAACTGAAGACTTTTCTCTATGATCAGGCCTGGCTCGGGAGCGCCTCTGAGTAGAACCCTTGAAGAGGCGCTATATAAATTGATTGATTGATTGATTGATTGATTGATTGATTGGATTGGATTGGATTGGATCCACAGCTCAACGGCAGCTTATGGCAACATACAGTAGGCCGTTTCCGCCGACAAAGATTATTTTTTGGCATATTTCAGCTCTTTCATGATGGCTATCAAAAATCTGCCCCTTACATTAATCCACCTTAAGTGTTTCTTCGGGTGTGCATGTTGGTGAAGTTTACAATCCCTGACAAACGCACTGCGCTGTACATTTAAGCTTACATGTTATGACAATTAAACAATTCACAAGAACACAAATGACAGAAGACATAAATCTTAACTACTAACAGAACAGACATAGAACGAGTATGCGGATATTACGAATATTAAGATTTGTCGAAATTGACGAATATTAACGAATATTGAAACTGGCCAACGAATATTAAATTTTGTTTATTTCTTTTCATTCTAAATTCTTCAAAATCCTGGATTAATTGTACATAATTCAGTGAAAAAACTGGGCATTAGAACAAGAACAGTTACAAAACCACTGCACTTATTCTTCAATTAGTAGTCTTGAATTAGTTCGTAAACAAACAAAAAAACAGTGATGTCATCAACGAATATTTACGAATATTAAAATGCCTTAATATTCACGAATATTTACGAATATTAAAGCCACAAGTCACGAATTCTCGTTCTATGAGAACAGACAGCCTGCAATACACGGCGCTATAGCAGCCTACAAAGCATGTCCGCCCTACGGGACTCTAACTCGGCACCTCTCGCTCTCTATGCCAGTGTGCTATCCAATGCATTATCGGGCCCCCATGGTCGTCGCCCTCCTCATTTCTTCATATATAGGACTGGCACTACCAGACAAAGATCAGTGGCATAGTTGTGCAAGGATTGATGCAATGTTTAAGGACATCTTATGGCAACAAAGACCGTTGACGTCGGCAGAATTGATTCTGAACAGTTCTCACCATTCGTATGGCAAAATACAGTCAAGGAATTGGAGTAAACTGTAGTTTCCAGTGTTTAACGAAGCCTTATGTAGCCAGGGCCGTTGTCGTTGACCTTAGGTAACTTACTATTAAGTTGTTGTCCTGTGCTTAACTTTTAAGTAGGGATTTAGAATTTTCAAAGTCGCGACTTCAAAATAATTAGAATCTCCCTAAACAGTCCGGTTGTACTCACTGTCATTTGGACTCGCGGTGTTTAAATATATAGCGTCGTTTATTAGCATTTTAAAGGTGTCTAAGTGGAGCATTCAATAAATTTCCGCTATCTTGGACTATCAATGCCGTTGTCGTCGACCTTAACCCTAGGGCTACCAAGCTTTTTGTAACACGGACTACCAAGGGGGGGTGGTTACCACCCCCCTGGATTTCGTGTTTGGTTTTACATATCATAACTTGTAATATAGCAATGGATTCAGCATTCATTTCTGCACAGAATGGTATATTTAGTTGTACATTATGTGAATGCACCTCGAAATTACATCACTTTTAACAACGGAACCCATTAATTAGCAATATTGTATATTATTGCGTACATTTTGTACTTTTGGATAAACAAATATAAGATTATGTGTGTTTTGAAACTAATCTATATGTATAAAAGATACACACAATCATCCCTACACATGCTTATATATAGTATAAATGTACATCCATACATATATATATCCATACATATATATCGGTTTACGTTGTAATGTTGAATTCAGCCATTTTCACACAGATTACGCGTATTATTATTTATTTTGATCACTTCCGGTATTCAAAAGACAAAGATGTAGGTATGCAAATGAAGCCCTACATTCCCTCTAAAGAATGGTGGTATCTTTGTTTCTCTTCCAGGAAGACAAATGAATACGCTACAGACAAAAACTAAGTGGGGAGTGCATCCATTCAGCCATTTTTCACGCATATTACACGTATTATTATTTATTTTGAGCACTTCCGGTTGTCTCAGGTCAACTCAGTGACCATAGAAATGTAGCCCCACATTCCCTCTATAGAATGGTATAATTTGTGTCTCTTAATATTAAATGACGGATAAGATATAGTCGAAAATCTAGGGGGTGGTCCACTCCCCCCTGGTACCTCGGGTATATTGGGTATAACTTTCGAACGGTGTGAGATATCATCTCACATTTTACCTCAAAACGTGTGTAAATGAACCCCCCTACAGCTACTTAAAAGGTCAAATTTTTATTCCATACGGAAAAAGTTTGAGATGAAAAAAAAACCTAGGGGGGTGGCAACCACCCCCTTTGGTAGCCCGAGGGTTAACCTACCGTTTAATAAAATTGTAATTACCAACATATTTTATTGCAGTAGTTTCTCTAAAGACGCTGTCTGATAGGGAAAATAATTATGGTTATGATTATGGTTATTAGTGCTGTTCTTTCCTTATCGACTCTTCAATCTGTCAGCGCCCGAAAACAGCATAATATTGGATTGATTTGTTACTAAGCCTTTTAACGACATTGTGTCTTAAAAATTCTGGTTAGCGTCACTCTCCTTCTTTATCCACGGTTAGGAATGGCACCCCGAAATATAAGGCATTAGCGTCCATTAAAATGAGGAGTTAAGGGGAATTGGTGGAATCAGGATAGGATTGATTCGTACAATGCTTTTCCCAGCTTTGAGGGAGAGATGTGCGCAAATGCACCAAGAGAAGTTTCGTAGATTTGCATTTGTTATCTATTCAGCTTCAATAGCTGAAGTTCATTGAGTTAATTATTTTATATCGCAAACAAAATATTTCTTGAGACGATACGGTTGAATTTTCCGAATGGATGGATGCAATGTTTAACGACATCTTATGGCAACAAAGACCGTTGACGTCGACAGAAATTATTTTGAACATTTTTTCTCCATTCCTACGGTATAATTCAGCTCTTAATGCAATTTCATCACGAATGATTGGCTATTTACTGTTCAACGATACCGTTTAATAACATGTTTAATTTATATCGTCCTCCTCCTTTCTCCTGGCTTTGGACGGGCACTACCAGAGTACGAGTAGCAACGAAGTGTTATACCGCGAATGGGTGAATGGATCAGAGTTTTAAGATCAATATAAATTATTATTCCGTTACTTATTACAATGTTTAACGACATCCAGTAGCTACAAAAGGCTGTTGACGACGTCTTTGAAGTTTTTACGTATTTCAGTTCATTTTCGTACAATGTTTTTCATCAGTGTGTTTTCATCCTTGATTATTCCGTTTAGCAGCCTTATACCTTATATAGCAAATTTTAAATAAGTTTTTAAGGTGTCTAAAGATCACTTCGTTATTTATTAGTATATTCGATTATATAAGTTCTTCGGTAGCCTACGTTGGTTAGTTTTTGTGAGCCAGCGGAATTGATCAGATAATTATTGTCTGTGACAGCGAGTCGAAGTTATTCATCGGTTCTGTGAATGTTCGGTCTTTAGGATTTCCTTATTCTTTTTCGGATTCTTTTCCTGCTTTTCCCGTTTCATATTTCTGTTGACTTTCTCTGGTCTTCCGTTTATCTTTGGTTCTCGTTGAGTTCTTTATATTCTGTGATTTTTCTGATTTTCACAGCCTTACGGGCCCTTCCACTTACGCAACAGCACCTTTCAACTTCGAACCCATCCTTTTTGGACGCTATCGGGCTCCTACCTGACTAGGTCTAGTCAGGGAGCCTCCCGACAACATTCCACGTTCGTCTATGGCTCTTACTTTGAATGCAAGCCATAGCGTTGTCGAGCTTTTCGTTTTTGTGTTACGTCGGCCGCTTCCATCTGCCAGGCATTTAGCAATTCGGTAGCCGACCCTTCTCCTTCCACTCTTCGTTGTAGAATGTAGTTTTATGAGGCTCGCCTGCTTTGTTTTGATGTATTTGACAAACGACTGACTCCTAAACGCTATACGCATCATCCTTGGGAGCCGATTTGCTATTTTTGGCGACTGTTACCAACCTTTTCCAAATTTTACCTGATGGGACATACAGGTAAACGTATGCAAATGCTCATATTCCCATCAACTAGAAACAGCCATCCGATTTTTTAAACAATTTCGAAATTTAACTTCCATCTATGCAATTTCTTATGTATTTCAGTTCAGTTTCGTATAGCAGTACTTTTGGTATCCATTTTGTTTCTCTTATCACGACCTTGATAATGTTATCATCTACAGTTGGATTGGATCCACAGTTTAACGGCAGCTTATGACAACATAGGCCGTTGCCGCCGACAAAGTTTTTTGGCATACTACAGCCTTTTCATCATCTACAGTTTGAGCGCTGTTGATTCATATATAGCGTCAATTCAGCGTCGGTTGAAAAAGAATTTAACCGACGCTATAATATGAATCATCTACAGTTTATTTATTTATCCAATGTTTAATGACATCTTTTAGCAACAAAGGCCGTTGACGTCTTTAAAGTTTTTGATGCATTTCAGTTCATTTTCGTGTAGTGTTTTCATCAGTTTTCTTTATCTTTTTTCCGTCTTGGATTCTATTTCTGAAAGGATATTGACGACTTTAAAGTTTTTGACGTATTTAAGTTCATTTTCGAATAATGTTTTTCATCAGAATTCTTTCTCTTTTCTTGTCTTTGCTTCTTTTCTGACAAGAAGTTGCAACGATGAAATTTGACAGGTGGTTGTTCTTTTTTTCTCCTTTTTTTCCTTTTTTTTTTGATATTAAAAAGAAACAAAATTAATCTTCTAGCCGTACAGGCTTTTCATTAATTTTTTTTGGCGACCATATAGGCTCTATTAATAACTGTTTTCTCCTCAATTTTAATCTAATTCTTATTCTTAATTACAATATTTGCAGAGCATCACATCTATCTATCTAAATTAACATCAAGCTATCAATTTTACATTTACAATCAATCAATGTTCAATATTCTTAGTCCATCAAGAATAGTACAAACAGATTCAATAATCAATATCAACATGACAATCAAAGCATCAATATTATTAAATGTTCATTTTATCAATTACAATTAACTCAAAATGAATCCTATACATAAACATTTTCAAACTAGTTTTAAGTAATAACTAAAGACCAAGAATATTAAAAACATTGTTAAGCATCAGTTCTATCCAATAAACAAACACATTCAAATTAGAAACCCATACATTTATCACCATAAACAAACCAATTCAATTGCTATAATCAGAGACCATTATTCTGAAGCAAGTTATGATGTTCTACTCCAGCAACCGTTATCCAGCCGCATTAGTCAATATTTATTGCCGTTATCTAAGTTATGTAGTTACAAATATTACCTGCAGAGAGTATTTTCAGATAATATTTACACTATTTATTAATAATCTCTACATAATTTTCCCATTAGTTATAATCATGAGTATGCTATATACTTCGAGATAAATATCTGGAATAGACAATATATTTTCCACAGTGCATTCCACTTTTTTCTTTGCACATTTTTCAAATATTAATTTTGATATGTCGTGTTTTTTACAAGCAATTAATATATGATGAATAGTGTCAGGCACCTGACATTCAGCACATAAGTCCGTTAGGCTTTTACCTATATGTTTCAACCATGTATTACTTAAGATATGTCCCATTCTAAGTCTGGTATTTTGAACTTCACGTTTCCTTGGAGAGTCTATAAATTTTATATTTGTGGACACCAAAGGTTGAATAGATTTATAGAATCTTCCTTTTGATTCAAGGTTATATTCAATTTGCCATTTATTAATTACATAATTCCTTATTAAGGAATAGATTTCTTTTAATTCTAAATAATTTGTTGAATTAATCACAGATATTTCCAGCCCCTTCTTTGCCAGCGTGTCTGCCATTTCATTTCCAGATAAACCAATATGGCTAGGAATCCATGCTATGAGAACAGTACTATGTTTTAGTTTATTAATATTATCTAAAAATTCAAAAAATAGATTAGGCCGTGAACAAGACCTATTCTCTTTTATTGATGTGGCTACACTTAATGAATCAGTAAATATTATATATTTATTTGCTTCTTCATTTTCATTTTCAACAATCCATTTAATTGCTTCAGTTATTGCTGTTAATTCGGCTGAATAAATCGAGGAGTCGTTTGCTATTCTATAAATATCATGGATCTGCATAGAAGGTATACAGAAAGCTGCTGAAACTTTATGTTCAAGTTTAGATCCATCTGTATAGACAGATACATATTCAACATATTTATTAATTAATTCTAATGACAAGGATGACATAATATCAGGGGAGTCTGTCTTTTTATTTATATGTCTTTTCAAGGATAGATCGACTTTAAATAATCAGTCGTTTTCAATCCATCTACAGTTTGAGCGCTGTTGATTCATATATAGCGTCGGTTAAATTCGTTTTCAAGGTGTCTAAAACGTTTCCCGTTATCTTATAATAGTAATCGTAAATTCGGAAATTTGTAAAGCACTAAACCTAGGCGCATGGCACCAGCGCTGCGTCAAGTCAGAAGGGTTGGACAGAGCCGATTAAACGCAGTCATAAATAAAATACAGCCCGTAAAAACAAAGTTTTTACTATATCCATCTAGTATCCTATAACGTGTACTCTGAAAATAGTCCGCGTTCATTTTACAACATAGCACGCTTAACGAGGCAGCGCGCCCATTATTGTTGCAGCCAATGACAACGCTGGCCAATGGCAGCGCTGCATATCGGAAAAGGGATTCCCCGATTCGAAAAGTTTAGTCCCCGATTCTATAAGCTAGCCATTTTTGGGGAGCTGAAATTTTGATAGAATGAAGTGTGTGCGAGGGCGAGTCGCTCTGCCAAGTTTCACGACGATTGAATGATTGTAAGTGATCGAACTAGTCGTCGCAAGATTTGACTTTTTAGCCTGTGGCTCAAACAGACAAGCAAGATTCCCGCAAGTTAAACTAGATGGATAATAAAATACAGCCCGTAAAACAAAGTTTTTTACTATATCCATCTAGTATCCTATAACGTGTACTCTGAAAATAGTCCGCGTTCATTTTACAACATAGCACGCTTAACGAGGCAGCGCGCCCATTATTGTTGCAGCCAATGACAACGCTGGCCAATGGCAACGCTGCATATCGGAAAAGGGATTCCCCGATTCGAAAAGTTTAGTCCCCGATTCTATAAGCTAGCCTTTTTGGGGAGCTGAAATTTTGATAGAATGAAGTGTGTGCGAGGGCGAGTCGCTCTGCCAAGTTTCACGACGATTGAATGATTGTAAGTGATCGAACTAGTCGTCGCAAGATTTGACTTTTTAGCCTGTGGCTCAAACAGACAAGCAAGATTCCCGCAAGTTAAACTAGATGGATAAAAATAGCGTCGTTCTATCGCGTGTTTGAAGGAAACCTGCAATTATTATGTTGATTAAAATACCACTAGGCCTACGTTTACTGGAATAATTACAATTGTTACAAAGGTTATAGTTATTATAAATCTTATAATTCTTGCTATTACTTAATTTATTTGATTTTTCTAGCTAATGCAACAGGTAAAATTATGATCACTAAAATTACTGTTATTTTTGTTTTATGATTATTATTATTTTTACATTAAATTTATTGTTGTTATATGTTATATCTTATTGTTGATATTATCATCATCATCACCATCACCATCATCATCATCATCATCATCATCATCATCATCATCATCATCATCATCATCATCACCACCACCACCACCACCACCACCACCACCATCATCATCATCATCATCGTCATCATTTTTTTATTATTCTTCTGTTGTTATTTCATCCGAGTTGCAAATGATTCGTCAAAGTGACGAAAATTAGAGAGCACTGTTTTATCAGCGACCCTAGCAGCCATGAGAAACCACAACCAAACTACTACTACTACTATAGGCCGTTGAAACTCAGCCTCTGCCGTTTTCGGGTGATGACTAATTATACGAAGCCTGGATATAGGAAGAAGGCGATGTTAATCACATTCAGCGTTGTTAACACCAACTAACCAAAACGTTGTTGACGTAGACAGGGAAACAGACCAGTGTAGCGTGTAACGACATCTAATGGTTGCCAGGACGTTTCACAACGACCTCACCTTACTTAAAGAATATGCAGAATCTCTTACTTCCAACCAATTTTGAATACAGTCTGTTTTTATATATAGTACAAGCTTTGTACGTTTTTAAGGTGTCCAAGTTCAGCATTCAGTCATCCTATGTTTAGCGACATATATGGGTGTCTGGGCCTTCTATAATTTTCTAAAGATGAAAGCAATTATGGTAAATTTTAAGATCGTAAATTTCTATTGCGCTGCTTTAAACCTAAGCGAAGGGCTACAGTTTATTAGCGAGCGCTGCATCCAGTCAGAGTGGTATCCAAAACCATCATAGGTAAGTGAGTAAGTATATCCTTTATTGAAAAAACAACTGCTAACCGCATTTTGGTGTACATAGTTCATCAAATAGAAAAAAATTAAGTATAAAGCATCCGTGTGACAAATGTTTAACGAGATAGAGAGTTTGCCTTAGGTATTGTGGGTTCTGAGTATGAAACATGAGAAGAATACGGCTTTATACAGCAATTATGATTAGACATGTCGCAGATTATACGATCGTTCTCAGATTATGTCGTTAGTTCTACAAATATATCCAACATCTATATGTCCATTCACTCGTCCATCTATACATTCACGTCCTCATCCATCAATCATTGTATTGTATTGTGTAATTGTATTGTATTTTAGGATTTATAAAGCGCCTCTCACAGTGCACACCAATCAGAGGCGCTCCCAGTGCGAAAGTCTCCGAGAATAAAGACAAGTTTTGAGGTAGCGAAAAGATGTAGCCTAGCAGGGCCACCGGATAGTATGGTAGAGCACTAGAGCGAACAAAGTGGGGAAGTTGATTCTATAGGGTAGGGCCAATGCAGGCAAAGGCACGGTACTGGGCTATGGCCGTTCTCACACGAGCAACAAAAAGGTCAAGACGATCCGAAGAGCGGAGCGGGCGAAGGGAAGCAGCCGAAGTGGGCCGACGTATGGAGTCACTGAGGTATTTAGGAGCAATAGACTACCAAGGCCGTATCGGTAAATGAGGATAAATACCTTTAACTGGATGCGTGCAGTAAGAGGAAGCCAATCATCTATCCAGCCTTCCAACCTGCCATCCATGCATTCATCCACTCATTAATCAATCCATCCATCCATCAGTCTACCTCCAACAACTCTCCCATTCCATCCCACCCAGAGACTCCTTCCTCAGCCTCTCTCATCCAACTCTTGCCAGACCTCTGTCACATCTCTCCCCCTCACATGGTCCATGTCCTCAAATCTAGCTCACCCTCATCATACCTCCATCCATGGCCCACCATCTGTCTGTCCGTCCGTCTGTCTGTCTGTCTGTCTCTGTCTCTCTGTTTCTGTTTCTGTTTCTGTCTGTCTGTCTGTCTCTGTCTGTCTGTGTCTGTCTGTCTCTGTCTGTCTGTCTGTCTCTGTCTCTGTCTCTGTCTCTCTCTCACTCTCACTCTCACTCTCACTCTCTGTCTCTGTCTGTCTGTCTGTCTCTCTCTCTCTGTCTGTCTCTCTCTGTCTCTGTCTCTCTCTCTGTCTCTCTCTCTCTCTGTCTGTCTCTCTCTGTCTCTCTCTGTCTCTCTGTCTCTCTCTCTCTCTCTCTCTCTCTCTCTCTGTCTCTGTCTCTGTCTCTGTCTCTCTCTGTCTCTCTCTCTCTCTCTCTCTCTCTCTCTCTCTGCTCTGTCTCTGTCTCTGTCTCGCTCTCTGTATCTCTCTTTGTCTATCCCTGTCACTTGCTCTCTGAACCTTTCCTCTCTTTCTCCCTCCCTCTCCCTTTCTCCCTCGTACCATCATTTTCTCCTTTCCTTTCTTTCTCTGTCTGTCTTTATCTCTGTGTCACTCTCCCAACATTTTGTCTCTCTCTCTGTCTCTCCTCTCCCTCTTTTCTCTCTCTCCCTCCTTCCCTCCCACCTTCCTTTTATCTGTTTCCTTCTGTCTCTTTCTGTCTCTCTTTCTGTCTCCCTCTGTCTCTCTCTCCCTCCCTCTTTCTCTGTTTCTCTTTCTCTGTCTTTCTCTCTCTCTCTGTCTCTCTCGCTCTCAGCCTTTATACCTATCTGTCTCTCTTTCTAAACGTCTCTCTGTGTTTCTGTGTCACTCCTCCTCACACATTCCATCTTTCACATTTCTCCCTGCAACGTATGAATGCGCTCAATGACAAACCGATGAATTAGTTAACACATGTTTCTTCGAACATTCCTTTAACAGAAAGGCTTTTACGCTACGAGATTAGCTTAAGCCTAGACCTGAATGAGATCAAAGAAAGGACCGAACGAACTTAACTGGGAAACGAATTATAAAGCTTTGAACGAGTAATCGAGAAAGCCAGAGAAGCACTGTTCGTTTGCATGACAGAGCATCAGGAACATACATCATCCACGGATCGAGTGTAGTATTTATTTGTATGAGGGATTATCATGGAGCGTAGATAAGCTTACATGTTGAAATGCAGTACTTCATTTACCGTGAGACAGATTTTAAATGGATTCTTTTGCTCAAATAGACAGCCAGCGTAATGCATGGCAGCTTCAGTTGTACAGTGTACTGAATTTGAGGAGATGGAAAGGTTAATGTGAACTTTGTCAACACCTCTCGAATCGACTGGGCAGTCTCCTAGCTGAGTTGTAACGGGCTCGGACAAGCGTGCTCCAACCCTCTTTAACTTTTAAGACAGGAGTTTGTATATCCAGAATCTAAGATAAAGTTGAGTTTTGCAGTGTGCGCGATAGTCTAGTGTTAGCGTGCTGTACTGTCAATCGAGAGGTTTGGGGTATAAATTCCTTCACCTGTGCCCCTAGCCAACTCAGACGTAACGAATACACAGACCGTAAGCTGTTGGTAGCAAGACGATATGGCGAGGGTGAGGACTGGCTTTCTATGCCGAGGCTAAGAAAATGAAGTCGTTTACATTTCATACCCATGGCCGCCCCACAGCTGTTAACAAGCTTAAGTAACTGCTCTTCTTCTCTTCATTTCAGTTTTGCTGAGCACAACCATAAGGGGAGGCTTTGAAGTTTGAAACGTTGAGCCTTAGCCAAGGGCGGTAACAGATAAAAGATGGAGGCAGCTTATGGAGGAAGGAAACCTGAGCAGTAATAGCAGGATAGTCAGAGAAAGTATGACTTGGATGGGGAGATATCTATAAGGAAAGAACAACTGGATCGAGTTATAAGGATATCGAGTGTCTTAACCGATGTCTTCAGTTCGATAATGGACGTAACGCTTTTAAGATCAAAGGCGGATAGGAGATCCTCACGTTTTAGTGAGCAGGATCCATATGCGTTTTATTGCTGTTTCTTCTTCTTCATCTTCTTGTTCTTCTCGTTCTTCGTGTTCTTCTTCCTTTTCCTCCTCGTCCTCCTCGTCCTCCTCATCCTCGTCCTCCACCACCACCACCACCACCACCACCACCACCACCACCACCACCACCACCACCACCACCAACAACAACCACCACCACCACCACCACCACCACCACCACCACTACTACACTTATCATCATCAAAACAGCAGCATCATCATCATCATCATCATCACCGTGAAAATCAACAGCAGCTTGCATCATCGGTCTAAGTACTTTTAGTTTCCATTGTTTTACATCTGACGTTAGCTTATGAATCAAAATGACTTAATTTGCAAAAGTTCTTCGATTTCCTCAACTTATCGAGCGAGTGAAGGCTTTAAAAAAGGTGTCTAAGGAACGGCTCTTAAACACGACGATGTCTACCTACATAAACTAATTATATACATGGATAACACGACTTGAAGGAAGCGACAAATGACCAAAGAAGAAGAGTTAACTATGCCACTGCCCGTGTTCTGGTTGTGCCAGTCCTTAGACTTCGTGAAAAGGAGGGCGAAGCTAATCATCTTTGTTATGAACTAGCGTCGTCAAGCAGAATTCAATGCTATGTATTTATGTATATTCGTTTACTTCAGAAAGCAACAGACAGAACGCTGTAGGTTAACAATAACAGTTGACAGTATGGCTACTTATGGATGGGTTAATTAGTACATGTCTTTATATAAAATTCTAAGAATAAAGTGTATCGATACAACAAAATACTACAAAATACTACAACTACTACTACTACTACTACTACTTCTACTACTACTACTGCTGCTGCTGCTGCTGCTGCTGCTGCTGCTGCTGCTACTACTACTGCTACTGCTACTACTGTATACCTTTAGACGACAAATTGTAAAGCTGCATTAGAAAGGTTGAGAACTGTTCCAAGAAAATTTTCCCGGCGTCAACGACCTTTCTTAGACACCTTTAAAACGCTATACAGCGACGCTATATTTAAAGGAGCCGCGTAAAATATTTTGTTCAGAATAACTGATAAATGAACGATTTTACTAAGCGATAGGAACGGAGAGAACTGTTCAAAAATAATTTGTCACGACGTTAACTACCTTTGTTGCCATAAGATATCGCTAAAGTCTGGATTCATTATGTATGTGGGTGTACATTAGTGTAAAATGTAAGTAATCATATGTGTTGCATAATGTACACTGCAGTGCTGTGTGCGTGTGTGCACGTTTTGTGTGTTTGTGTGCGTGTTTTGTGTGTGCGTGCGTGCATGTGTGTGTGCGCGCGCGCGTGTGTGGCATATCTAGGTCCACAAAGATGTCTAGTGCGTGTGTGAATTTGCAGACGGAAGCCTGCTTATTCGCCCTCAGCTTATTATATATAACGCGGCGCTTCTCGCGGGCACGAAGGCATTCGAGGTATGTTCGTGTGTAGCATTTTCACTGTCAACATCGCACATTTAACTGTTAACCTTTGCTGCTCAGGGGCTGAGGAGGAGGAGGAGGAGAAGTAAGAGGAGGAGGAGGAAAAGGAGAAGGAGGAGAGGGAGGAGGAGGAGGAGGAGGAGCTGAGGGGAGGGGCTTCTGCGGCTGTTGCGATTTCTCTGGACGTCAGTTGGCGTGGATACGTGAAGGCATCTGGATGAAGGAGAACTAATAGAAGAGGTGCAATAAGAAATTATTGCACAGCTAAAGTTTCTCTCAGCCTTGATCCAAATCAGCTGAATACACTGACCGTATGCTGTCCGTATCAAGATCAAGGGGCAAGGGAGATGATTGACCCTGTGTAGTCTTATATAATGTATTATTGTTATCGCAGGTTTTAATAGCGCCACGTCAAGAAAGAGTATCAGAGGAGCTCCAGGACTTATCTAATCTAATCTAATCTAATCTAATATATTCCAATCTAATCTAATATATTCCAATCTAATCTGTATAGACAGCGTCGTCATAATAATGTAAAATACGTCAGTCAATGTTCCTTCACTTAAAATCGAATTACAACCCATAATCAAAAGGAAATGTCAGGTCTCAGTCGTCTAGATCAAAGAAACCAGAAGCTAAGGTTGTTATACAAGTTGAAAGAGACGAATCTTTAGTTTTGACCTAAATGAACTCAGAACGTTCCACGAATTACTAATGTAACTGCACGTCTACAATTACTTATAGACGAATTTAAACCTTAAAAGAGGTGTGTAAGGGACTCGGTGGTTTCAGAGCAATTATTATTTAACGACGCCGTCATCGTTAAATAATTGCTGTTAAACCAACCAGTTCCTTATAAGTTATAAGTTTTTGCTGTTTTTTTGTTTCAAACGTTTGTATATATTATGTTAACATTCCCTGCTTGCATTGATCACTTACTCATGTAAACATTTATAATTAAATTAAAAATCTCATGTCAAAATTATATGTACAATAAATAACCATTAAGCTGTATTAAAAATTAGAAGTAATGGATTAAGAATCTCATGTTAAATTACAGTACTTTGCTATATTCATGTCTATAGCACATGATAAAGAACTGTCATTTTCAATGTATGCCTGTAAATGTATATCTAGAGTAATGTTTGATCGCATTTAATGATAAATGTTTGAAAATTCAAAGTAGAATACAAAAATTTCATGCCAGAAATGCAGATTTTGTAAACTTGAAACCAATGCTCTTCTATAATTGAAACTAAATTCAAAATCTCATGTATTATGACTGTTCATCAGGAATCTTTTTCATATTTAATTTGTTTATGATGTTTTTGTGAGTATGATAATTGCTGCAAAACATTATTTTAGTTGCCTCAAAGACCATCTCATCGCAATACAATTGTCATAGACATTATTGGCTTAATTGCATTATGCAGTTAAACAATTAATATTTGTGACATTGTAAATTACTGTTTGACGCCTTTAAATGGTATCTTTCGGACTCTATAAATTCTCTGTTTTCAACTGTATTGTACTGTTGTAAATTTTTATATTGTCGTCAACGGCCTTTGATGTCATACGACGACGTTAAACTTTGGAATAAAAAGTCCCTTACACACCTGTTTAATAATTTTTATTCGCCTATAAGTGCACATTCGAAGACATGTAGATTGGATAATGTCCAATTCCTTTAGAAGTCGTTCGCTCGCTACATGTAGGGCCTATACAAAATTTGACAACCATAGTCCATTCTCGACCTGATGAGCGTTCTATAGATTGCCAATAATGGTCCCTTACATGCACCCCACTTCTGCACTGCGAGTTTGTTTTGCATTTGCTTTTATTTAGTAAGTGTTGAATGTGGTGTTTCTAGGTCACTTTGGATTCAAAAATTAATCAAGGGAATTTTTAACTTTTACCACAATTTCAATAGTTTTGACGTCAGTTTTGATTTTTAAGTTAAATACTTTGCTACACTTTTTCTTCTGAATATTATCCTGATAGTTTTCTTTTTATTTATTTGAAACCACTTATTTATTGCATTACTTAAGGAACGGATGGATTGACCTAGACTCTAGTTAGTTATTACCATGCGTTAAAACGCTATAGGTGCTAGAGTTTAACGCATGGTAATAACTAACAAAGGCCGTTGACATCGACAGAAATTATTTTGAAGTTTTGAACAGTTCTCACTGTACCTATAGTTGTAAAATGCAGCAAATCGAAGGACCATTTTAAGGTACATAACTGCGCTTAATTTTTTTCTTATGAGGCCCTTGCAATTCTTAAAAGAGGTGTGTAAGAAACTGTATTTCTTCTTTTCCACTTAGAGAGCTCGCTAGCTGTGCTTCATATTAGCAATAATTGCTAATAATATGAAGCGAGCTGTCTCAGTGGAGTCGAATTCGTGTAAACTGTTTACACACAGCCGATCGTTTTTCTACTCTCGGCAGCATATGATCCTGTTCAAGCGGTTCAATTAGCCTCCAAGAATGTGTTCCTGGTAGTAAAACTCAGCGTGTATGTGCGCGCGTAGCGACACCTAGCTGTAAGTGGAAAGACAAATGGTCTGAACGAAAGGCGCTTAGTGTGGGTCCGCTTAGGAGCTGCGAAGGCGGTTGAGCAGCAAAGGCTAGGCAGCGCGCTCTGAACGCCTCCTCAGTTCAAATCCTCTTTGTTCGTCTTACTCTAACGTGTGATAACTGAAGCTGCGTGAACGCACAAAAACTGGTGCAGTATACGTCTAGGATTGCGTGTCTGTGTCGATGATTTATGTTGAGCCTTTTTGCTGAATATCTCTCAAAGAGGAGATGAGTTAGAACGCTGACGTTAGTAGACGTGTTTGCACGCAGTTGGCCTCGATGGAAACATCTAGAACTCATCTCCGATGTAATATAAATTAAGATAAGGTAAAGGGTAAGGAAAGCAAAGCAAAGGAAAGCAAAGCAAGGCAATCGAAAGAAACAAAGCAAGGCAATGGAAAGGAAAGCAAAGCAAGGCAATGGACAGCAAAGCAAAGCAAGGCAATGGAAAAAAAAGCAAAGCAAGGCAATGGAAAGGACAACAAAGCAAGGCAATGGAAAGGAAAGCAAAGCAAGGCAATGGAAAAGAAAGCATAGCAACGCAATGGAAAGCAAAGCAAGGCAATAGACAGCAAAGCAAAGCAAAGCAAAAATGGAAAGCAAAGCAAACCAACGCAATGGAAAGGACAGCAAAGAAAGGCAATGGAAAGCAAAGCAAGGCAATGGAACGCAAAGGAAAGCAAGGCAATGGAAAGGAAAGGCAAGGCAATGGAAAGCAAAGCAAGGTTGGAACGCAAAGCAAAGCAAGGCAATCTCCAGCAAAGCAAAGAAAAACAAGGCAATGGAAAGGAAAGCAAAGCAAGGCAATGGAAATGAAAGCATAGCAACGCAATGGAAAGCAAAGCAAGGCAATAGACAGCAACGCAAAGCAAAGCAAGGCAATGGAAAGCCAAGCAAAGCAAGGCAATGGAAAGCAAAGCAAAGCAAGGCAATGAGAGGAGTGCCAAGCAAAGCAAGGCAATAGAAAGTGAAAAGCAAAGCAATGAAAGGAAAGAAAGCAAGGCAATGGAGAGGAAAGCAAAGCAAGGCAATGGAAAGTGCAAAGTGAGGCAATGGCAAGGAAAGCAAAGCAAAGCAATGGAAAGGAAAGAAGTGAAGCAAGGCAATGGAAAGGAGAGCAAAGCAAGGCAATGGAAAGGAAAGCAAAGCAAGGCAATGGAGAGGAAAGCAAAGCAAGGCAATGGAAAGGAAAGGAAAGCAAGGCAATGGAAAGCAAAGCAAAGCAATGGAAAGCAAAGCAAATGGAGAGGAAAGCAAAGGAAGCCAATGGAAAGCAAAGCAAAGCAAGGCAATGGAAAGCAAAGCAAAGCAAAGCAAAGCAAGGCAATTGAAAGGAAAGCAAGGCAATGGAAAGGAAGGCAAAGCAAAGGTAAAATGTAAAGTAAGGAAAGGATAGGTAATGAAAAGTAAGGTGGGGTAAGATAAGGTAAGTTAAAGCAAGATAAGAAAAGGAAAAAGTACACGAAGATAAGGAAAGGAAATGTCAGGAAGGGCAAGGAAAGGTAAAGTAAGGCAAGAAAAGCAAAGCAAAGGTAGGGACAGATAAGGAAACGTAAGGAAAGGAACAAAAGGAAAAGGTAACGAAAGGCCATGTAAAGAAAGGTAAGACAAGATAAGCTAAGGTAAACCAAAGTAAGGAAAGGAGAGAATAGAGTAGGAGAAGAAATATAGGATAGAAAGATAATAGAAGATAAAGAAACGAGAGGTAAGGCAAGGAGGAAAGGAAAGGTAAGGGAAGGTAAGAGAAGGAAAGTTAAAGAAAAGAAAGGACTTTAAAGCAAATTAGAAGTGTCAGAAAGTGAGGTTAGGATTAGATTGGATCAAACCATCTAAGTCTCCGCTGGGTCCACCCCATGATTTTCAACCGTTGAAGTGTCACACCAAACCTCAGACATTGAGCATACAGACACACAGATAGACAGACAGACAGACAGACAAACAGACATAAAGACAGACAGTCAGCTAACCTGACTGAATGAGTGAGTGAGTGAGTGACTGACTGACTGACTGACTGACTGACTGACTGACTGACTGACTGACTGACTGACTGACTGACTGACTGACTGACTGACTGACTGACTGACTGACTGACTGACTGACTGACTGACTGACAGATCGGTGAGTAGTCGATGTGAGAGGGATGTTGAAAGGAGTTATCGCGGTGCATGGAAGAGATGAAGAGTCAAGTCCGCATGGACATGCGGAAAGTGGTAAAACCAGATGGTAAGACCAAATGCACCAAATAACAAAGAAAAATGATGCGTATATATATCGTCAACAACTCTTTCCCATCGCAGTACGGATCATCTGGTGCTGCTAAGCATCGTACGCAGAGAATCAGCTCAGTCTAGACGTTGTGACGCGTTGCGAATCTTTGAACTCTAATGCATCATCGTCGTCGTCGTCGTCATCATTATTATCATCTAATACATCATCATCATCATCATAATCATCATCATAATCATCATCATCATCATTTAATCATCATCATAATCATCATCATCATCATCTGTTCCTGACGCCAGACATTTGGCGGTTATGGGTGCGATTAAATGATTTCCATTGCCCTAGGTCTTATCCGTCAGCCTCAGCTGTGCTACAGTGCTAATGCAAATTGTCTTATTAGCATTTATGATTCATTTAGTATTATTATTATTATAATATTTATTATTATTATTATTATTATTATTATTATTATTATTATTATTATTATTATTATTATTATTATTAGCCTTATTATTATTATTATTATTTGTCCACAGCTCCACACATGTTTAGTTCACATCATGTTATGGCTTCATTTATTTTGGCTATAGGCCTACAACGTAGTCTTGGTCTGCCTTCCTTTCTCTTTCCTGTGAATTGAGATCTTCCTAGCTGCCAGCCAGCCTATAGTATTACTCTTCTGCCCATACATAGAGTATGATAGGGCAGCAGCAAGAAAGATCATCTAAAGCGTTCTTCTTAGATTTCTATCTATCAGAATTGATTGGCTACAATAATAACCTCTGGGGAAATCAACTTGACCGAGTTTATGATTGACAAGAGAGGTTATAGGGGAAAAGAGCAAATCTCACACAGTCCAGCGATTGAAAGTTAAACCAGAAAGGACATAATGTTTATCAGAGGCAGACAAGCCCTAAGGGAGCGACAGACGTCAGAGTAGCAAATTACACTTAGATCAACGGTTCTCAACCTCTTTAGTCCTGCGAACCCCTTGATAATATTTCAAAAGTTGTGGCGACCCCCACCCAACAATAACATTGATTTGGTTACTCCCTTCACTGCATTTTTCCTATCATAATGATGCATTTCATTTCTCACCATTTGATGATCATAGGGCTTGCGCATAATGCAAGATGACATAATCAATAATTAATCAACAAAACAATTCGTAATTTTTTTTGGTAACAATTTTTTAGATGAATCATAGTGAAAAATAAGTAAAAATTAATTTTAAGTCGCTGTAGTGTAGTAGTTGTAATTAATTAGCAACTTCTATTGCGCCGGTGTCTAATGCACAAGGCATCAACCGATGGTACACCAAATCCAAGCCGTAATCAGGTCAACATTCAAAAGATCAGTCCGTAAGAGACAGAGAGACGGCCTACGGTGGATAAGCAATTTGAAAGAGGTAAGTTTTCAGCCGCGAACTAAATGACCCAAGCGACTGCACAGCGTACAGACACAGGAAGAGAGTTCCAAAGTAGGTCCAGATACTGAAAAAGCTCGTTTGCCAAGAACAGTTCTTGATTTTGGTATGACCAGACAAAGATGAGCAGATGACCTCATTGAATAATGATAAGTAGTTAGTACAGTATTATCATAATCACATAAATATTAAATACCGGTACTCAGAAACCATACGCGAACAACTATTTTTTTACAAATTTCTGGCAAATCGTAAGGCGACCCCCATGGGGCTCGCAATTCACATGTTGAGAACCGCTGAGTCTTAGATCGATGGAGTAGGAGATGGACTTTCACACAGATGAAGCCGTCCGTATTTAGTGTCAGTGACTTCATTTTCTTAACCTCTTCATATGAGGGCGGGTGGCCAGTCCTTTCCCTACTATCACAGCTTCCCACTGACAGTGCACGGTCAGTGTACTCATTATCTGAGCTGGCTGGGGTGCAGGTGGGGCGGAAATCTGCCCTGTCGGGGATTTGAACCACCGACCTCTCGACGATAGTCCAGTACTCTAACCGCTACACTATCGAGCACATCCTGAATAGCTTGTTATCTGCTTGCAATTCGTTCACATGTGTAATGTCAAGTTCAGTGCTTCCCAATCGTTTTTGGCCATGGATTCTTGAACCCATTGGATCTGACATTTTATATGTGTAATGTGTATAAATATATACATGTATACATATATTTATATAGCTAATTAATAATACACACAAATAGGTTTTATTTTATTTTATCGGGTTATATACAGTTCTAATCCATATACAGTTTTAATTCATAAAATTAGAATAGAAATTATTTAAAATGAATTTTTCCCAAATCACCGTTAACTGTCTTGACGTCGGTGTATGATTTACAATCTAACAAAACATTCAAACAACACTTTTATAATTTTCCTCACGGAACTCTGGGATTGCGCGGTACACACTTTGGGAAGCTCTGGTATAAGTCCTCAAGGCGATTTACATACAACTCCGAGATCTATTGTAATAAGTGCGACCAACGAAATAGTGGTGTTAGTAAAGCATGGTACTTAGTGCTTTGAACGTAAATGACTTTAAAAGTCATTTATTTATTAATGTATATATTTATGTATTTATTAATGTAGGCCTCTATTTTTACATATACATAAAATGTATATATAACCATTTATTATAATATATTTAATCCTATAATAACCGGAATGTAAGTGAAGGGTAATTTTGAATCGTAAATATGAAAAATTCCATAACAACAGAGGCAATTCGTTCCCAAACAGTCTCATTATTCCGGTCCGGGTAGACTTTCTTTAGAGTGACTGTGTGGGGAGACTCTCTTTGGGGACTCTCTTTCGGGAGACTCTGTTTGGGCAGACTAAGGTTGGGGAGACTCTGTTTGGGGAGACTCTGTTTGGGCAGACTATGTCTGAGGAGACTATTTGGGGAAACTCTTTTTGGGGGAGATGCTGATTAGACAGACTCTTTTTGGGGAGACTCTGTTTGGGGAGACGAGGAAGTGCCGGACGGTGAGCCTGGTGGGTTACCGTGTGCCCTCGCTTCGTTCGACGTAGTTTCTCGTTTCTGATGCAAAACGAGCCATGAATTGTGAACGTGGTGTCAGAGATCAACTTAGAATTGTAGTTGTGATTGAAAATTTATATAGCGCCACTTCATGAGGGACTCATCAGAGTGGCTCGACAACATAAGAATCCATTGGTTAGGCGCCTCCGGATTAGAGAGTGACATGGGGAGACAATCTCGTCCCCATCCCCGCCCCATCCCCGCAGGACGACATCACATTCCCCGCAAAAGTTTACACCAATTCAAATTTAAAAAATAAAATTTTTTTAGCTTACAAATCTATTTGTATTGCAGACTGCAATAGTCTGTGTTATCTTATCGACAGTTTGCATTAACCAAGTTCTGACTAATTCTCACTAGAAGGCTTCAGGAAATAAAAAATCTCCTTATCAGTTCTCAAGTTCTTAGCATCACTCGGGTTTATTGCCGGTTCATGCCCCATTACCGCGGTATTACCACGAGAGTAAACCCCATAACCGCGGTATTACCGCAATTGTTGTCCCCATTACCGCGGTATTTGCCGCGGTTACCGCGGTTTCCCCGCAGGGAAATTCCCCATGTCACTCTCCACTCCGGATACAAGTCGATTGCAAGCATTCAACTTTTCTGAGCATTGTTTACTTATACTGACAAACCGTTGGTCTTAGCGACTTAGGCTCGCGAAAGCAACACCTCTTTGAGGTGCTTTAACCCTCAGACTACCAGAAATTTTTTGTTACACTGAGTACCAGTGGGGTCAAAAATGACCCCAACACAATTTTTACAATAAGTTATTTGTTTTTTGAATTTTTATTTATTGCCATGAAAACAATTATTGGTAAAGTATTTGGAACATGTATAGGCTGTTGAAATGAATGAATTTTTAATTTAATAGTTACAGATTAGTGTTCAAAGTGACCGAGTGTTCAATGTTCAAAACTAATATGGACAATTTCCGGTCATTACAGTTACTGTTTGAAGTTTATACAGGTATACGCGGCAAAAACGACTTCATTGCGCTTACAGGCGGCACAGATTATGTTGGAATTCTTATCACTTTCTAATGATTTTGTTCACTTGTCAGATTTTGATCTAATAGTTGCAAGTTGTTTAGGATATTGACGTTCTCTACTGCGCACCGCATCGTCAAATCTAAGGGAACGTGATATTTTCTGGAACCGATTTCTAGTCATGCTGTCGCTGAAACATCGTCTAAACTCTGCAACTTCAACTCTGCAACTGCTGCACTGCTTCATTTCTTGACTTGTCCGAAATATCATTCCATGTTTCACCATAGATGGCACTATCTTTCTTATTTATCCACTTCAGTTTCTTATAGAATTGGTTTTCTCATAACCAGTTGGACACCTGTTAGCGGACTGTCATCATTTTTTTAATAAATATACCATGTAAACAATATATAATAGTTTATCTTTGTTAAAAATACTTTTAAGGTGAATGTTAGCTCAATAAAAATGTATTTTTTTATTTTTACATATGTCAGAATTGATCAGTTTACACAGGGGTCAAAAACGACCCCACTGGTACTCAGTGTATAAATGGAATACCTGCGCCATCTGGTGACAGAAAATTTAAAATAAAACATGGAATTTTGTACAAAACAGGAATATCTATAAAGTCATAAAATTTCGTTGAGATATCTCTTATGGGGGCTGAGCAGCACTAATGCAAACTACCTCTGGGGTCATTTTTGACCCCAGCGGTAGTCGCAGGGTTAATGATGCTATGTGAGGTTTCTAAATAGATATATACTTACGTACATACCTGCATACACACATACATGCATTATACGCATACGTAGATGCAAACATATGTAGCGTTTTGTAGAGCATACCCAGGCATTTCAGATAGAGACAGAGACGGAGAGAGACGGATAGATAGAGACAGAGATACAGAGTTAGAGGGAAACAGACAGAGACAGACAGACAATCAGAGACAGACAGACAGACACAGAGATAGAAGACACACAGACAGACAGACAGAGAGGAATTAGCGGAGGCATAGTTCTGTGCTATGCGTAGGTGTGGTAGGAATGTTCTAACGTGTGCTATAGCCTACGTAGAGGATCGTGCCTGTGGTCAAGCCACACAGGGTCTTGCTAATCCTGCACGTGCTAAATATGTAGACTAAGCGACGCCGACCAAAACAGTTTTTTGAGTCTAACGTTGAAACTGTAAAGTCTGCCAGGATCGGTCAGAGACGGTCAGGGTCGGTCGGATTCGGTCAAGGTCGGTCGGAGTCGGTCACGGTTTGTCAGGGTCGATCAGAGTCGGTCAGGGTCGGTCATGGGCGGTCCGGGGTCGGGGTCGAAGTCACTGCGAGAAGGTCGTGCTGCTGGTCATCGAATAAACAACTCTATTACATCCGAGCGTTCGTTTCTAATGTTGATCGGCAACCACGAATCAATCGGACGATCAACACACGTTTCACAATCATACATACATACATACATACATACATACATACATACATACATACATACATACATACATACATACATACATACATACATACATACATACATACATACATACATACATACATACATACATACATACATACATACATACATACATACATACATACATACATACATATACATACATTGATACATACATACACAAATAGATATATACATATGCGTGTACGTATAAGAATATACTTATTTACTTACTTACTTATACGTACACGCATACTTACATAGATACATAAATGCATGCGTACGTACGTACGTGCATGCATGCATACATATAGAAGCACATACGTATACACTATACACTTGGATAGGTAAATGCATATATATACAAACATACATATAAGCATACATAGACACATGCATACTTACGCATATACATAGGAACTTCTATAGCGCCTGATCTTACCTTATCTTCACGTGACGTTGAGGTGAAGACACACTCTTCTGATGCGGTCGTTAGGCTCTGGATCGATTTCGATTTCCTTGAGTTGCGCAATCGGTCGTGTTTCCTCTTCAACGTAGCGACGCATTGGACGAGGGTAGACTCGAACGACTTGAGCGCTGTAATCAACTCCAGTTTCGTTTCGGTCTCTGACATTCTGAACAACTCCTTTCACTTAATCCAAATAAGCTTATGCAACGTACGGAACTAGCGATTGCTAATCCTATTGAATAAGACTTTGTCCTTTTTAAAATCCAGCTTTTCCTTTGAAAATTCAACTCTTCCTTTGAAAATTCAACTGTCCCTTTCAGCATTCAGCTGTACCTATCAACATTCAGCTGTACCTTTCAACATTCAGCTGTACCTATCAGCATTCAGCTGTACCTTTCAACATTCAGCTGCCCTTCTCAACATTCAGTTGTCCCTTTTTAAACAATCAGCTGTCCCTTTCAGCAATCAACTGTCCCTTTATACGTCCAGCTGTTACTGCTCTGTTAATCCTCAGTCACTGGTTTGACTCGATGGCGCTCCTAGACATCGAACGCT
Source organism: Aporrectodea caliginosa (assembly GCA_020284085.1). NCBI lineage: Eukaryota > Metazoa > Annelida > Clitellata > Crassiclitellata > Lumbricidae > Aporrectodea > Aporrectodea caliginosa. The sequence continues at coordinate 363,280 of JACEVL010001256.1, read as the reverse complement.
GTGAAAGTCCCTTCAGTAAGCAGGGCGGAATAACGCAAGTATTTCGACAAACGCTAAGTTTTCCTGTCAAAAAAAAGTTTTCTTCAATAGCGAATGTAACCAAAATCAACTATCAGTCATTGAAGTGTGTGTTCTAACGAGACATTTGTTTCAATGTAGTTATAGTAAAGTACTAGTTCTAAAAGTCAATTCCTCGACTTGAGCGAACATCGTCTTTAAGCTTCCCGTTGATCATGATGTTTGCAAGAAATCCGCCAAGATTGAAATCACCTTCTCAGACGACATCTTAAGCAAACTAAAGCAGAAAAACAATTACAGTCAGTTCCGTAAAAAATCCATTTAATGTAGACATTCAACCAGAAGAGATTCGGAATCGTATAAACTCTTACTATTACTCCTCCCGCTAAAACAACTGCTACTATACTGCTACTATACTACTACTACTACTACTGCTGCTGGTGCTGGTGCTGGTGCTGCTGCTGCTACTACTGCTGCTGCTGCTGCTACTACTACTGCTACTTCTCAAATTACGACTACTGCCATTACTACTTCTACTACGACAACTAGTGCTAATACTACTACTACCGTCATGTCAGAAGAGTTGTCCAGAGTTGTCCATTGATATTTGCAGTATTGTTGTCAGTTCCGTAAAAAATGGGGGCCCGTGGCGCATTGGATAATATCTGGCACACAGACCGAGAGGTACTCGAGTTCGAGCCCCTTGGGCGGATATGTTTGTAGGCTGCTATTAGCGCCGTTGTATTGCAAGCTGTCTGTTCTGTTAGTAGTTAAGATTTAAATTGCATAACATGTAAATGTACAGCGCAGTGCGTTTGTCAGGCGCTTATTAAAGAAAAGTGCTATTATTATTATTATTATTATTATTATTATTATTATTATATTATTATTATTATTATTATTATTATTATTCATAAGTGCACACACGCCCATATCGTAATCATAATTGTATAGGCCTACTGCAAATTTATAAAGCGCGACTCTAAAGCAACGCGCAGGGCACCATCTTATTCACGAGCGCTGTGTCACGTCAGCCAAAGCTTCTAGGTTTCAGGACGGCGTTTAAAAGTCGGTCGTTGGCTCTGCGCAGTTTTTTAGGCTCAGTGGGAGGATTATGGTCTGGAATTTCCACGTTCGTAATTCTGTTACTTCGCCACAAAAATCTTCCAGAATCTTCTTCGAGCTGACACGACCGCCACTGCCGGGTCTGCTCCTCATTGACAGCTGCACACCTTCTAACACCTCCGTCTGTCAGCTCCAATATACTCCACAGATGCAAGCATATGCACAAGGACATTCACACAAACATACACACATGCATATAGGCATATACGCATACAAGCAGACATGCACGTATACACGTAAATACTCACGCATACACGTGCACATACATACACAAATGAACACGCATACACATACAAGCAGATAGACATACATGCACATACATACTAAAAAACACATGCACATACAATGATACATACACTTACATATAAACACACACATATTCAAACAAAACGTATGCAAGTACATACATACACATACATACATACATACTCATAAAAACACATAAACATATTATACACACAGGCTACACATGCATAGGCCTACACATACAAACACAAACACGTACACTTACATATACAAATACATCCATTTGCATACACTTACATGTATATAAAAACACATGCGCATAAATACACGTGTGCTTTCTCGGCCTATGTTTTATGGCGGATGCGACTGTTCAACGTCAACAAAGCCAACTCAACGGTTACTTTCTATTTTTACTCTGTCGATCGTATATTGAAAGCTGGCTCTCAGACACCAAGTGAAAGGAACCACTCTGAGGTCCATGTTGATACATGTATCAACATATTCACACAGGTTGATACATGCTGTCTAATAGTGTCTATATCTTAGATCTGTCCTGGATATCTTTTCTGCGTCTTAGTATCCCAAGCTCAGTATCAGAAAAAAATAGAAATACTGAAAATAGGCCATCTGAAAAGACCGAACGTCCAATTCAATACAACACAATACAACTAGGCTACATTTGATATTGCCTTTCTTCCAAAGATCAGAAGTGCACACGCGACCATTCGACAGAACATTGATAGCGCTCAGCAGTTGTGAGTGAAGGACTTGTCCAAGGTCCTTACACAGTGATCGCCTCAGTGGGGATTCGAACCCGTAGTTTCCGAGTTATAAGCCGAGTGCTCTATCCAGTAGGCTACTGTGCCTAAAAGAGACCGAAAATGCAGATAGCACATCAGAAATAGATCGAAAATGTAGACAGCACATCTTAAACAGATCGAAAGTGCAGATAGTACATCTGAAACAGATCGAAAATGCAGATAGCACATCTGAAACAGATCGAAAATGTAGACAGCACATCTGAAACAGATCGAAAATGTAGACAGCACATCTAAACAGCCCAGCTGATATTGTAAACAACTTAAGCCAGAGACACGGATATCGGAGATATATTTAACATAGCAAGATAATTTCGAAACAGGTGGAACATGACAAGCGGAATTTTCGTCAAAATGCAGAACGAACATCGAGAACAGACAAGAAATGCTGTAGTAATAAACTTAAAATAGCTGAAGCAATACACATCAGAGCCAAGGATATAAGTGGTTCAGATAACATGCAATCTGTGCTACAAATACTGCAGGAAGTTAACCTGGAATGTTTTATGGATCATTCGGGCCACTAAACATTCCAGGCTAATTAGCAGTGGTATGCTCAATGATCAATGATCTAGTCCTTCGCATCTGCTACATCAATGCTGAACATCATCCTAACTAATACTCCACTACTCTTGCACCGAGGAACCTCTGTCCTAATGTTCCTTTCGATTTCCTAAAATACTTATAACTGTGGCCTCCATATGTCTCTCACTGCACAAAGTACACAACCTCCTTTCCAGTGGCAATCTCAACTTACAGTATAAGCTTCAATAAGCTCTCCTCTGCTACTCCGTATCTCTTTTCCAGATGTTCTATGGAATGGTTCAGATATGGATTACTTACCTGGAAGCAGCATAATCGCCAATTATTTGCATAACCTCCACAACTTCAAGCAGATTCCCCGTGCCACATGTGATGATCATTTCTGTTTAAATGAGGAAATCCCAAAAGACTCAGTCGCTTTTCCGTCTCCTAGATACTTCGGCTGAGTCGCGCAGAGGGCGATAAACACTTTCTCTCTTGTGGTCTGCATATTTCGACAACGAGTCGAGAATTTCATCAGGTAGTGACTAGGGTTCAATCCCAGGAACACACGTCGTATCCCACAGAGCCAAGCTGACCCCGTTACCAAACTAGAATCAGTTAGGTGGGTTAAAAGAAGAGCTGTCCCTTAAGCCAGCCAGCGAGGTGCCCACGTGTATGAAATGTTGACGACTTCGTTCCTCTTAGCCTCGGCATACGGGGCAGGTGGCCAGTCCTCTCCTTCACCGTCTCATCTTCCCACCGACAGTGTGTACTGTACAATTACAATTACGATTACACTTACGATTACGAATACGAACGCGATTACGATTACTATAACGAAAATTCGTATCGTTACCGTTTCGGGTTTCGATACTGTCGCAACAAAGTTTTCGGCGTTACTTAAGACAAAACCGATTTCCATCAATTGTTTCCAATGATCGCATCAACTGACTGAGGCTTCGCGGTCACACAAACAAACACATCGCGTCCGTTACCATGGCGATTGCGGCAGCATCCCAGCCGCTGCTTCCGTATGATGCTCGGCGCGATAACACCTGAAGAATTGCCTGCGTTGCGAGGAAATGCTGCTGACGCTCGAGCTACGGCCGACGCTCCATCTGACGGGCGATACCACGGCGGCCGAACCGAGGAGGAGCCTCTTGCGTTGGGAAAGGATGGCCCCATGGAGGGTGTCTGTGTCTGTGTGCTTGTGTGTGTATGTGTGTGGGTGTGGATTTGTGTGAATGCGTTTAGGTTTATGCATGTGTATGTATGTATGCTTGCATGTGGGTGTATGTTTGTGTATGTGTGTGTGTGTGCACTTGTGGGTTTGTGTGTATGCATGTATGTGCATGCGTGTATGGGTGAATGTGTGCATGTGTGTATGTTGTGCACGTGTACTTGTATATCTATTTGTGCATGTGTGTGTGTGTGTGTGTGTGTGTGTGTGTGTGCATGTGTGTGTGCAGATACTTGCGTGCAGCAGCAGCTGCTGCAGCGGTTACCATGCGAACGACGATGATGTCAATCGGGCGAAGATCGGATGCTCAGGCTCTGCAACCGAGCGTATATGAGACAGAGGAAGGAGGAGGAAAAGGAGGAAGAGAAAAAGAAGGAGGAGGAGGAAGAGGAGTGATTGGTGTACGAACGAAGGAGGAGAGAGGAGAGGAGGAATTGGGAAGCGAGGAGGTCAGAGGAGAAGACACAATAAGGAGGAGCAGAAGAAGAAGAAGAAGAAGAAGTAGGACGATACAAAGGAGGAGGAGACGGGGGAAGAAGCTAAAGACTACTTACTCATCTTCCAGGATGCTATACAAATAAACAGGGCTTCCATAGATCTGGCTATTAAAGCTCTTCAATTTCCCCTATGACTAACCTTAATTCTTCCTCCCCTACGTTCCCCTTGATATACATGTACAGTACAATAACTTCTTGCATTCTATTCTTGGCTTGTATATATAATTTTTTTTCGTTTTTGTATTAAGCTTGCCATGCACGGTGCTGTGCGTTTGCCAGGTCTTCTAATTAAAGATTATACTTACTTAATTACCTAGACGGGGAAAATAGGAAGAGGGTGGGGAGGGTGGAGAAATACGCCGAGGAAGAGAGGAAACTAGGGAAGAAGCGCGAGGACGAAGGGTATGAGGAAGAGGAGAAGGCAAGGTATCGGAGGAGGAGGAAGAGGAGGAAGAGGAGGGAGGAGGAGGAAGAGGAGGAGAATATTGGGTAGATGGTGATCTGCATCTGATGCCAGCATCCGATTAAGAATAGCAGCAGGAAGAAGGCGGGAGGTAGCGAGGGAGGGAGTGAGGGAGGGATGGAGGTATGGGGGGATGAGGGCTAAAGAGAGGAAGAACAAGGAACCGAAGGATAAGGAAGATGGGAAACTGGGAATAGAACGACATTCGGAGTGGTCTGTCTGTCATATCTCTCTCTGCCTATATATATATATACAGGGTGGGCCAGAAGTATTTGTTCAGCTTTGAAGGCCTATAACTTAGGCAGTTTAGCAAGCAAGTGTATGCTTAATGCATCAAATTAAAGGTTGTTATATCAGCTACAAATGCTCAAAAATTTACATTTTTAGCTTTAATAATAATTGCGTAAAACTACTGTACTGAATATGTATCAGTTTACAATGATTTTAATTCGTCTATCTTGCAAAACACAATACTGGGAAAGTTAGTCTTTGCAAGTTTGCATTATTGATAGCCATTAAGAAATCCAAGAATTATTTAATCAAATAAATATTCAATGTGTCTTCCACGAGCTCGAATGACTGCATCAATGCGACGTGCCCATTGATCTATGGCTCCATTGATGAGTTCCTGGCTGAGCTCAGTCCAGCAACGAGTGATGACGCGCTTCAGATGCTCGACGTTTACTATCCGTTCACGATAAACCCGTTGCTGCAAAGCACCCCAGATTGAGTAATCAACGGGGTTTAAGTCAGGGCTATTAGGCGGCCAGTTATGTGGTTCGATGAACTCAGGAACGTTCGCGTTCAAAAACTCCACGGTATGACGAGAACGATGAGCGGGAGCTCCGTCTTGCTGAAAAACGAAATCATTTCCAGACTTCAAACGCATATCTGGCAGTAATCCACGTCCAAGTACCTCATCACAGTACTGTAGTACACGCTGTTCACTTTGGCCTTGGGTGTCACAAAGAATGGAGCAGTTTTGCCGAGATTGGAGACAGCCACTGAAACCATGACGCTTTGAGTAAAGTGTTTACGGCCTTCAGAAGTCGAGCTGGTGTGACATCACGTTTGTGATTAACACTTGCATAGACACGCATAGGCGTAAACTCCTGTAGGCCGCTAGGCTCGAGCCCCCCCAATAATTGAGGCGCCAGGCCTGCCCAAGCATTGAGCCCTCCCAATATTATGACAGTAGTATTATATTTTTCGCCTAAACTCGGGGCTTAAAGTGTGAATGTACGGTCATGGACGGCGTCTAGGCAGGAACTTAGTTTCAAGGCTGAACGCCGTCCTGGCCCTGCCACTTATTAGACATGCACCAGACCACCACAGCCTGGACGCCGTCCATGCAGCAGTGCAATTACCTTGGGCGGGTCAAGCTATACACCCCCCGCCCAGCAGCTTTAAGAGGCTCAATGTATCTTGATTTTCGCGCGCATCCAAATATTTCCAACATGTGCTAGCCCATGGAGTACTAAGTATTTCGGTATCCCCGGTTAGTCCCAGGATCTTCTGAAGAAACGATCCTCTTTCCAGTATATATATATATATATATATAATGTATATGTTCATACATATATTCATACATATACGAACATATCATGTCACATATGCCGCCGTTTTATCTCCGTATATGGCCTATCTCTACACTTGCAGCGTCTTGTTGCGGCTTCTATCGGATTCGTTACACTTATAAACGAGGCTTTTATCAAGTGCCACGTAAAAATTTAATGGGTTTACTTAAGAGTGGATTTTCGCGCAAAAAGCGATTTGCTGGTAGTGAAGAATGTGATGGAGAAACTGAAACTGCTACAGCAGTGAAGCTGAGAAGGTTGATGAATCAAAAGCTGGTAAGTGTGAATGAGTAGGCCTAATCTCGTAGGCCTACTGACCGATATTGTAGAAGAATATGCTATATTCAAAAATGGTGATGGTGCAATGTTAGGAAACAAAAAGTTTGATAGCACTGTTAAAAAGGTATTGCCTGTTTCTTCAGCTGAATGTGACAGATGATTCAGTCAAAATAATGAATCCTATCAAACCAGTGCAAGAAACAGTTTGATCGTTAGGCCTACATCAGATCTGTAAATGACTTACTAATGATTGGTATAAATAGTCCACCTCTCGCCCTATGGAATGCCGAGAAGTATGTTATTAGTTGGTTGGAGTCGGGCAAACATGGAGCCCTGGACAAAAACAAGACTTGCCAAGGACATGTGAATTAGCTAGTAGGCCTAATAGTTCGCATTTTTTGCATAATTAACGAAAACTATTGCTTTGCTTTTTCTGTTTTCATTCATGATACTTCGCTGTTAGATAGAGTCACAAAATTTTGCCAGAGCTAGTAGGCTAATCTTCTTAAATTAAACCTCGAGTTTACCTATAAGTAGCCTACTGTATTCTCCATTGTTCGACTTTTTGACACAGCTACGTGTAAGCAGTTGTGCCCTACCATACGGCCATACGTGTGCATTTGAGGATCACTGGAGGTCACTAGCGCTAGTGGAACGCTCAGACAGACTAGCTCTGTTTTCCCGACCTTTAACCCTACAACGGGGCGCTCAAGGCGCTGGGGGGGGCTGATATGCCTCGGGGAGCTGGCTGGTGCAGAGGGCAGGCCTGAACCTCTATAGGTCATGACCTGGGAAATACCTCTGGCAAACTCTGGACCTGTATAGCAATACTCGAAATATTGAAATAATAATAATATTAACATTCTCTCACTTTCTAGATTCGAACACTGTCAGGCATATGTATACGAACCACAGTTTAAAACCAAAATACCATCTTGAGGGGTTACTGGGCAGCATTCATGTTTAGCCCTCTGATCCTCTCTGATCCCCTGGAAACCGGACTCGGACCTCCCTCGGACTACTCTTTTGGACAACCCCTCTGATTAGACGCAGCGCTCGTGAATAAGCTGGTGCCCTGCGCTTGGCTTTCGAGTGGCGCTTTAGAAGTTTGGAGATTACGATTACGATTAGCAGCATTTTCGTTCAATGTCAGTCTCTAGAAGAAGAAAAGCAGGGTCCCCTAAGCTAGCCCTAGAACAGCCATGGGTATGAAGTGTTAGCGACTTCATTTTCTTAGCCTCGGCATATGACGGCGGGTGTCCAGTCCTCTCCCTCACCGTCTCATCTTCCCACCGACAGTGTACGGTGACTACGGTCAGTGTACTCATTATAGCCGAGTTGGCTAGAGGGTGCTGGTGGAACAGAAATCTCGAACCAAATTTTCTGTCCTGGCGGGAATTTGAACCCTGACCTCTCGATTGACAGTCCAGCACGCTAACCACTGCACTATCGAGCACCCCACGCCAGTCTCTAGAATGTTATGCAAACCATACAATTATACGGTCATCGCAGCCTTCGCAGGCCCTAAAATGCTTCGCCCGGACCCCACTGGGGAGCTTTCAGCGTTCCCCAGAACCCCAGAATACCTGCCCCCCTGTCCCATACGAAAGGGGAGGGGAATGGGCCCTCCCAATATTTTCGACAAGTTTACGCCTATGTAGACACGGTCGTTTTGACTGTTTGTTGGTGTTTGGACAGTGATTATTTTCTCGTCAGAGAACCAAGTTTTGTTGATCTTCTCTGGTGTCATGCGCAGTTTGAGTCGCTTGCAGGCATTCAATCGTTTTACAGTATCGGCATCTGACAGTTGTTGAACCTCACGACGACGGAAAATTTTTAAATTTAAATCTTTCTTAGCAATACGCCGTACGCTGCTTCGCGATATTCCTGTCTCGCGCTCAATCTCACGAGGACTTTTGCTTGTGCCTGGATTATCCTCTTGGCTACAGATCAATTCAGCTACACGAGCGATGTTGTCAGCGGTACGTGCCGAACGAGGACGGCCAGTAACAGGTTTACGTTTAGAACTTGCACTCGCGTCAATTTGTCTAATTAATCGGTTGAGATTGTTTTTACTCCAGTTTCTAGCAGGAAATTCATTCATCATTTGATATGCATTTAAATGTTTTTCAATTCTTAAAATTCGAATCAAAGTCCTGTCATCTTCTGTTAACGGCGCCATGATGAAATTATTGTTTACGTCAGAAAACAAGGTAGGTGCGGTACACAATAATTATATGGCGCGTAGTGCAAGCTACCGTAATGAAATTTGTCGGACTTGTAGCTGATATAACAACCTTTAATTTGATGCATTAAGCATACACTTACTTGCTAAACTGCCTAAGTTATAGGCCTTCAAAGTTGAACAAATACTTCTGGCCCACCCTGTACTTACTTATATATAATTATGTATATTAATATTCATACACATTAGTATGTATATGTCTATAAATATAGTTATGTATATATGTGTATGTATGCATGTATATATGTATGCATATCGAGTTTTTTCCATGCATTAATCGTGTTGACAGAAAGAACACATGTAAGTGTTCATGCATTTCCATATCTACATGATCAAGTTTCCGCATATATATATATAATATATATATATATATAATATAATTATAATATTATACATGCATTGTGTATACATAGGAATATTGAGTTTTCCGGTCTATATATACTACATTGTGCTGATAGACAACATTGCGACGGCGTCCATTAAAAAAGCAATTAACTCGACCACCGGTTCGAATGTATTTGTATACGGCTTATGCGTCTGTTTTATCTGTAACTAGATAGATCTGCTGTATATTATATGCAGTTGCATGTTGATGTGTGTGTCTGTCTGTGTGTGTGTGTGTGCATGTGTGTGTGTGTGTGTGTGTGTGTGTGTGTGTGTGTGTGTGTGTGTCTGTGTGAGAATTATTATTATTACGTGTGTGTCTGAGAGAGAGAGAGAGTTTGAGAGACAGACAGAGAAAGACAGAGAGAGACGAGAGAGAGAGAGAGAGAGCAGAGACAGAGAGAGACAGACAGAAGGCGAGAGAGAGAGAGAGAGAGACAGAGAGAGAACGAGTGTGCTGGAAAGAGTTAGCTGAAAATGATCTGGGCCATGACGCGCTTACGAACATTATCTATGCTGTTGAACATATCCATTCCATTGAAGATATCTATGTTTCTTAAGGTCATGACCGCATCCCCTGGGTGGGAAGTGGGGTCAATCAAGTACTGCACTCTATAGTATACACACGCGATAAGCTAGTATTTGCCGAAATCATCTGCTACAAATGATCGGTGCTCGTCTTACCCAAACATTGACGAAGCGAAGCTACTGACGAGGTTAATACTGACGCAGTTTGAAGCTGGACAGCATATAAACGCCACACGGCTCTGCAGACTCTACCGTAAAATGGTCTCCCCTGTGTAATTCTAAGAATAGCCTACAGAGGCAAAACAATCAGAGAGAAGTTTTGATTTGTCTAGAGTAAAGGCAAACTGAACTCATGAACGAAATAATCCGTCTCTAACGTCATCGACCATTGGAACCTGTAAGCATAACAGACAGCGGAATACACGACAAACTCTCTGCAGAACATCTGCGATTTCGCTTCAATGTATGCATATGCAGCATATCCGCGACCTTCGCAGAATCAGCCCTATGCTCGACTTCAAAACTGCAACTACATCTAGAGTTCACGCTAAATTAGACTATTGCAACTTGTTCTTCCTCAACTTAGATATCACCCAAATAAACCGCCTCCAAGCTATTCAGAATGCCCGCGTCGGTGCTGTCACCAAAACACCCAACACGAACACATCACACCTGTCCTAAAATTACTACACTGGCTTAAAATATATCTCAAAGAGTAGAATATAAAGTCATATTATCATTCACCTACAACACACTTCAGTCCTAGTAAACCTCCGACCCCCTCAGTTAACTGTTTATGGTGAAACCACTTCGTTCAACACGTTCCTCTTCCACC
>JACEVL010001256.1:302500-347500 GCA_020284085.1 Aporrectodea caliginosa | reverse complement strand
CAGTCTCGATGCCAACAGCTCAGCATTCGATTTTGACAAGCTGAGATCACGAACAAGGTCATTAAGCTCATGTTGAGAGAACGGATGTGGAGCGTCATCGTCAGGAACAAATTCTTCTCCTTCATCTTCTTCAACACTGGAAGAGGAGGAGAATTCTTCGTCGCTCATGTCGGAAAGATCATGAAATACAGGCACTGGAATCTCATCGCAGTGGGGCATAGGACGACGTGCTGATTCCAGATCAGGATATTTGAGGCAGCTCCGGTTTTTCTTGTTTATTCCAGTTACATCAATGGCACAGAAGTAACAGTCAGTTGCATAGTTGGAAGGTTCCCTCCCAACCATAGGGATTCCAAATTTCAAAGAACTCCTTGTTCCTTTGTTAACTGACGAAGATGTTCTATGCAGGTCTTGCATATCATGTGAGGTGCCCAAAGTTTATCTTGATCACCCAGCTTCATACCGAAATAAGAATGATAAGCACGCTTTACAAAGTTGGTTACCGGGTTCCTGTTGGCAATAAGGGTGTATTCACCACAGATGTAGCAAAATACATAAGGTTTATTTTTACAAGATCTTCTACCTGAAGCCATCTTTTCACTGCAACAATTGAATAAATGAAAGAACCAACTAGAATCTAGAGTTAAAAACGCATAGATATCTCACTTACTATTATATCGATTGCAAGCATAGACACGTAAAAAGTTCATGTGGCGCTATATAAAAAATTGACCTCACTAAACAAAACCAATGTGATTTTTCGATTCAGCACATGAAAATTGTCCTAAATCAGCTGAAAAACTTAGACACCAAATTTGCTGTAGACCATTATCGTACCTCCGCCACGCAGAGCCGTGCCTTCTCTGTGGCTAGCCCCTCCACCTGGAATGGCCTCACTCTGTCACTCCGCTCCCTTCCTAGAACCCCTTCCCAGCCATTCCTCTCTCAACTTAAAATGGTCCTGTTTGGCCGTGCTGGGGTTGGGAGCGTCTCTGAGTAGTTCCCTTGTAGGAACTATACAAATTCAAGTAATGAATGAATGAATGAATGAATGAATGAATGAATGAATGAATGAATGAATGAATGAATGAATGAATGAATGAATCTTATGACGCAGAGTCGTTAAACAGAAACTACCACTGCGCATGAAAATCTACCTATTATATTAATTCATAAGGTATAATGAGAGGTCGACGTAATTGGCCTTGACAGCCGCAAATGCTCACTTTTATCACGCATTAATGTATGGAACTCCGCCACTACCCTACCTGTGGTAGTACCAGTCTCAAGCCTGGTTAAAACTATAGGGTGACGCTAATAATCCTTGTTATGACAGTGTCTTTAAACAGCAACAAGTACCAACCACATGTATGAGCTGTACTATATTATAATGTAGTGAAACGCGCTCTCGTGCAAGACCTGTCTTGTTAAAGCGCGCTATAAATTTTCATTTTAGGCCTACTTGTATTGTATTATATTGCATATGCCAACTGAATGAGTAATATTGGGCAGTGTAGATTCGTTAGTTTGGCGTTGTCTCGCTGGGTGTGTCAAAATAATTTATGTCGGCGTCAACAGTCTTTGTTGTCATGATGCGGCTTTTAATAGTTTGTAATTATAGATCAGAATAAATTATAGGACCACACTTGTGCTTTTAGGGTCTACTTAAGTTACAGGGCGAATACTACACTTACAAGAAGTGTGTCATTGGTTTGAGCAGTTCTCGCCGTTCCTATGGCATAATGATACATAGCTGGATGCATCGATCCAGAGTTTAACGACAGCCACAGTCATAATGTAAGAGGACAAGGTAGGATCGACGGTTTAAAGACATCTTATGGCAACAAAGGCAGTTGACGTCGACAGATATTAGTTGAAAAGTTCTCATCGTTCGTGTTGTTGATTGATTAGTTGCTGTTTAACGACGCTAAGTCATAACAAAGATGATTAGCCTCGCCCTCCTCCTTCCTTCAGTCTCACGACTGGCACTACCACGGTTAAAATAGTTGCAGTTTGTTCGTATAGCATAACGTGGGGCGCGGTGGTGTAGAGGTATGTTCGGTGCCTTGCAGCCGGAGGGTTGCGGGTTCGAATCCACCTCAAGGGGTATATTTGGTGTCTTGCAGCCGGATGGTTGCGGGTTCCAATCTACCTCAAGCCGCCGCGTAGGGACCCTGGGCAAGTCCCTCACTCGCAATTGCTCATGCGCTTCGGCGTGAAACTCCGATTCAGTGTCCGCGCTGTAGTCGGGAGCGCCTCTGAGTAGAAATCTTGAAGGGGCGCTATATAAATATCCGAAATGAATGAATGAATAATTATACAGGTTCCTAACTAGCAGATAGTTTTTGGCAATTAGCCTACCTTACTTTAGATACCACGTACACTTATTATTTCACCACAGTTTAACGTCGTCTTATGACATCAAAGGCCGTTGACGACAATACGGAAAATATACAATACAATCAGAACCATAAACTTATAGCATCCTTACAATCAGAACAAGAAACTTATTGCATCCGAACGACACCATTAAAGGTGTCAAACGGAGCTTTACACTTTCACTAATATTCAATATTTTTGCAACATAAAGTAGTACATCTCATACTGTCTGTGATTATTATGTCCTGACAAACTTCATTTACTAACAAAGCATACATGTAACCACGTACACATTTAGGACCCCTAAATACATAGCGTGTGGGGAAAATATTTTAAAGGTGTCTAAAGAGATCTCGAGAGCATTGCAAGTCCAATGCTTTGTAAGTAAGTAAGTAAGTAAGAAAGTATATACTTCATTGAACCACTTGCTAATAAACCGCATTTTCTTGCACACTATGAAGTATATAATCACGAGGAAATCATCCTAATAATAAATGTTTTGTGTGCCAGACTGTCTGCAAACAGGCGCGGTGGTGTAGGGGTATGTTCGGCGGTGCCTTGCAGCCGGAGGGTTGCGGGTTCGAATCCACCGCAAGCCGCCGCGTAGGGACCCTGGGCAAGTCCTTCACTCGCAATTGCTCATGCGCTTCGGCGTGAAACTCCGATTCAGTGTCCGCGCTGTAGTCGAGAGCGCCTCTGAGTAGAAATTGGAAAAAATGGATTATTAACAATTGTCATGAGACTGGTTTGTTAAATGGTACCAGTATTTTGTACTTGCTTTTTAAAACGTGTATTACGCCAGCATTATTAGGGTGACCGGCGAGATGAGTCCTATGTGACTTCACCGGTAGCCCACCACTCGGTTTGTAAAATTTGTGTATTGTCATTTTGCTTTATTTTGTGGTGAATAAACTACTTACTTACTTACTTACTAGGGGCGCTATGACAAGTGACCTTAATAAAATAAAATAAATAGAAACTGGTAGAATTCTGTCGCGTCATAACAAAGATGATTTATATATCGTCTCCTCTTGGGACTGGTACTGCCACGGTTAGACTAGTTGTGGAGTTCGTTCGTATTTATATATCATAATTAGCCTATACACGTTCGTAATTTAACAGATAACTGTTGACAATCGACCATCGCGATGAAGATACCAACACTTTATGCGGGTCTAAATATATAGCGTGTGTGGAAAATATTTTAAAGGTGTCTAAAAACAAACATTGCATCGTCTAGTGCTTAGCGACATCTTTCGGCAATTGGCTTCCAGGGCTGTTGGCGTCTGGTTAACCTGAGGCCTATCTAGCATATTACGTCATTTTCGTTAAGCCTAAATTTACTAATCGTAAACTTGATAACGATGGATAACATAATTATATATTAATTTTACGTATTATGTACAGTAGATGACGCACTTGTAACATGATTCCCATCAAAGCGACATAAAACACAGAGGTCGAGAAAATAGAACGACAGTTGACGACGCTACAGTGCAAACAAACAGACACGAAATGACACTGAGATCACAAACGCTGCAGTACCGAAGAATGTATCGCTAGAAAATAACCAACAACAAAAGGCGTAAATCCTGAAAAAAATTGCAAGAAAATCAACAAGAGCGACTTCTTAAGTAATTAAACCTAATTTAGGCCACATATCGGCTGACTTTTCAAAATTCTCGATTCAGAAATGAAAACAAAACGAACTTCACCCGTCCGCCATTTTGAGGTAAATAGGCTATGTTCCGCCGTCAAAGAACCATAATTTTATAGCTAGAATATCATTATTATTTGCTTTTTTCATTTTGATAAAATCCCTTCCAAATGTTTCATTCGAGAAATTCTCGTATCAATTTAAAAGAAAATTGTCCGCAATGGTTTCTAGTTTCTACTGATTTTCAATAAGGTAAGATACAATAAACTGCTCGGCAACCATTGCAAAGTATTTTACCTTGTAAGATACGACCACGCTACATTTTTTCACATAAGACATGACCTCCATACAAAATGGTAAAACCAAAATTAAATTAAATTTACAGCAAAAAAATATCAAAATGAAAATCGTAAAAGTATCGCTAACAAATTTCTGAATTTTTAGTACGATTCGAGCTCATAAAGGAAAGGCACGTTAACCTGACCTATGCACCTTCTGCATGAATCTAGTTCCAGGTAGGGCCTATAAGTAGGCCTATCGTTGAAAGGTTAAGACCCGAAAGAGACCTCTGAATACATGTTAAATTTTGACATGCCTAAAAGTCTTGTATGTCCAAAGAAACTTTGGATAATTTGAGTAAACAATGCCACAATTTTTCTACAGCTCCAATATCAAGTCAAAATTCACATAATTATACAGATATTATAATTAACATTATTCTTAGTATTTTTATTATTACAGTTAACCATCATTCTGTTAAGACTATTGTCGTAAAATAAGTTTTCTTAACTATTATGCCAAATCACATCAATCTGCATACATGCAAATCTCTTTAAAATCAAAACATCTGAAAGTCATTGATTCATTTAATTATGAATTGGGACTTGGTGAATACTAATACTGTATGAACTATTTATCGAATTAAATATTTATTTAAGCAGTCTGACGCAAATTTTCTTAAACCACCAACAGAGACATACATGAAAAGACATCATTTCCAACTGAAATAGCAAGAGGCAGAATCACACTTGTTATCACATGACTTCTTTTACTATGCAATTCTACTTATTTTTCTGTCTGTGCTTCCTTTTCCTATCTCAAAGGCACCGAAACGCTTGCTCCACCATAAAATTCATTCATGTAAAATGAGAAAATGTATTAAGGTGAAAACAAAACTGCATTCAAAGCTTTACAGTCATGCTATTTTAATCACAGGAATTGTGCAAAACATTGTGATAAACATTTCACTTGCTTAACAAAATTTTACTGGATTAGCACATTGTAAGTTCTTGGTTACAGACTTGGATCGTAATTTTAAGATTACTTGAATAAGGCAATGTGGAAGTACGGTAGGAAAAAGTTAGGAAAGGTCAACTAAAGGTTGGGTAAAGTAAGGAAAGGTCAACTAAAGGTTAGGTAAAGTAAGGAAAGGTCAACTAAAGGTTGGGTAAAGTAAGGAAAGGTCAACTAAAGGTTGGGTAAAGTAAGGAAAGGTCAACTAAAGGTTAGGTAAAGTAAGGAAAGGTCAACTAAAGGTTGGGTAAAGTAAGGAAAGGTCAACTAAAGGTTAGGTAAAGTAAGGAAAGGTCAACTAAAGGTTAGATAAAGTAAGGAAAGGTCAACTAAAGGTTGGGTAAAGTAAGGAAAGGTCAACTAAAGGTTAGGTAAAGTAAGGAAAGGTCAACTAAAGGTTGGGTAAAGTAAGGAAAGGTCAACTAAAGGTTGGGTAAAGTAAGGAAAGGTCAACTAAAGGTTAGGTAAAGTAAGGAAAGGTCAACTAAAGGTTGGGTAAAGTAAGGAAAGGTCAACTAAAGGTTAGGTAAAGTAAGGAAAGGTCAACTAAAGGTTAGATAAAGTAAGGAAAGGTCAACTAAAGGTTGGGTAAAGTAAGGTAATGTAAGGAAAGGTCAACTATTGGGTAAAGTAATGAAAGGTAACTATTAGGTAAAGTAAGGAAAGGTCAACTAAAGAAATTAAGGAAAGGTTTCTCAAATGTTTTCAGTGTCTGAAGAAATGGACTGTAAACTTAAACCAAACAAGAGAACAGTGTTGCAACACGTTGAAAACCTTTCCTACAAATGTTGTAATGCTCAACAAACTAGAGCTGCCTTTATACAATACAATGGGGTACCTGAACCATTAAAAACAGCAGTTAAGAGCCCACAACATGCTTGCAAGTACAGTTACAATCAATAAGTTGTTACACTTCAAATAGCTAAATGTGATCACCGCACAAAAGAGACGTTTTCAACCAATTCGCTTAACCCTGCACACTATCACGTACTCCTCAACATTCCTCTCATGCTGTCACATATCTCACTATAGCAAATCTCACATACTATCACAGATCTCACTTGATGTTACACACCTCAAAACTATGCACAATTGGACTGACACAGTCAGTGGAGACAGAAGTTACGGAGGAATGTTTAAAATCACGATGCGACCTTGAAAGTTATACGTAAACCAAGACAGAGGGTGTCACAATTCTCATCTCATTAATTTCAGGTAATTAATTAAGTAAACTACGGTAAAGTAATGCTTTGCTGTTGTATGGCTAAATCAACAGTGGCCTTTGTAGATATGCTTTTGCATCTTTGGGTAAGCTGGTTTTCTGAATTTAGCTTCTTGGGCGCAGAAGAAATATGGAGCTTGTGATTACAGTATGGTTGCTGGGGTTGAAAGTTGTTTAGGGTGAAGTGCAATTGTGATCTCAGCCATCTTAACAACTGGATGAAGTTTCCACACAATGGGAGGTTTCAAAACGAACCATAGATTTCATGCGACACTTTGATAGCGTGCACTTGTTAATGGTCAACATGATAACTATAGAAAAACAAGGACTTGGTTTTACCATCAAAATGTTATATTCCGGTACTTCTAGTTGTCACAGAAAAAGTTTGTAAATTATAATACGATCGTTCATTATTTTATTACACGCAATTAATTTCTTGATAATGCCCATAATTTCTGAAGATACTTTCAGACTAATACAGGACAAAACTAACCATAGGACAACTCATGAAAAGCATTATCTAGTTGTTTCCAGTGCTGTCTGTTTCAACTAAAATCCACCCTAATTAAATAAGTACTATACCATACTGTTACACATGAACAATGTTGCTGTAATAGCTAATGTGACAAGGGACGAAGTGTTCTATGCTTAAATACCATAAACCTTCCATAGTAGTAGATACTTTTGCAACGCTTTATGCCATATTTTACAAATGAATATCAAGAGTTTTCTATGTTAAGTATATATTTTGCCACATTTTATGCCAAACTTTAACACTCGTAAATGTTCATTAATGTATTCAAATATGCTTTCAGTTTCAGCTCTCAGCTGACTTCTTCCCTGAACTTCATTTTCAACTGATTCTGTCTATAGGACTGTGATTAGAGAAGTTGGTTTTGCTGAAAAATAGCCATCCGATGGATAGATGAAATGTGTATTATGATTACATGGCTACCGACGTTTCTAGGAGGCTCAGATTAGATTTTTAGAGAGAAACTTAGTATTTTCTTGAAGATGATGCATTTCTTACTCCATTGGTTTGCAACGTATTCAGGACTTTCCAACTGTAACATCTATGGATTTCTATGCTGTAAGTAACTCACAAATATTCAGCAATTATTGCTGTTTACGATTTCAGTTGATATTGACCAAAACCGTGGTTCTTGTGTGCTGGACTGTTGATTGTTGATTCAACGCCATTGATTAAACTATTTCCTCTCACCACGTTGAATTAATTTGCGAATTGTATATTCCTATACTCCACGTAACATTATTTTAACTGTTATTTATTGCATGTTGACAGTCGACCTAGTAGCATTTTGTGTTTGTTGGAACATGTAAATTTCGCAATTTGTTTACTTTATCTGTACAGCAACACCATTTTGAGGTTAAATCCGTCCGCCATTTTGAAGTTCAAGCTTAGCGTCCGTGCGCCATTTAAATGTAAACGTATTTCACTCGATACATTTTGCGATCATTACAACACTTACTGTACGAAAATTCATCGCTCAATTCTTTCCAAAGATGTTGTTGGGTATATAGAGGCGTATCCAAGAGTACATAAATATATCTACATAGACAATACAAACGTTGTACATTATGCACATACACACACACATATCCACACCATACGTCGATAGACATAAACCATCTGGATAACAACATGCAATATTAATATAACCATACAGTTTCTGTACACAGCCAAGCATGTATGTGCACGCTTATGTTTATGTATATATCTGTATGAAATGTATACATTTCTAAATATATGAGGGTTACGAGTTGCTTTTGAATATTATATATATACACATGGTTCTATGCATGTAACAGGTTTGTGTTACCTTGATATAGTTGGAGCCGAGAAATCTCTACAAAATATTACACAGTAAAGCTTTCGACTTAGCCTACATGTGACACTGCTTGCTGTAACGTAAAGTCATAAACCGGAACGTTAATTCCCATGGGTAACTATTTCATGTGAAATTAGAAGTTTCATATGGTTTAAATAGTTTCCTAGAACAGGATTTAACATGGAAAGAGAATCAAGGATGTTGCTAAATCTTTGAGATTAATTTCTACTCATTGCAAGTTCCCCTGGCTTCTTCTAAAGGTCGAGAACAAATCTCACCTTCTATAACTTCAAGTACCCGGCTACTTATGTGGCTTCCTCAGGCATCACTCACAGATGAAGATGGTTTATTTGTTTTTGGGGCAATTTAACATTCAGAATAACATAAATTGGTAAGTTATGAAACTCGTTCATTTCCTACACATTATATTGAGCATCATTCCTCAAAGGTATGGTCTGTGTGTTAAAAGAGAATTCAGCTGAAGCACAAATGTGACCACAGCAATTCAACAAAACCGGTTTGACAAAACAAGGCCACGAGACGCCCTGGAATTTGAACTTCAAGTGAAGTGAAAAGTACTGATATTGCATTGCTTCTTTCTATTACCACCAATAAATGGAACTCGAGGACATATGTACCAATTACTTAAGAAACTCAAAGGAACATCAGAGGTAAGAGTTGTAGACAATGGTTTGGAATCAGTGCAGTCTATCTCAGCGGATGCTATCCTTTAGGAAGAAGCAAAAGGAGATTTTTAAGCATTCCAGATTTGGTTGTGCTTTTTTTCTAATGGTTTGGAATCAGTTCAGAACAATCATAGGGTCATATTTTATGCTAATATTTCTGTTTCAGATATATCAGTATCAATAAACACTGAAAGCACTTACATTAAGTACAGAAGCTATATAATTTTATAGTAAAAATTGATTTTTAAGCATTCCAGTTTAACTTGCAGTGGTTCTAACACAGTTTACTAGTCTCATGAATTACTTAAAACCCTAGTTTTGTCAAGTAATGTTATAGCATTAGTAGTTAACCACAAGTGACTGGCCAAGACTAACTTTCATGGATAAAATGGTCTGAATGTACCTGTAAAAATTAATTAATACCAGAAAACAATAGCATGCAACTCCTTTCAATGTATATCATACCAACATTTGTTTATTATGCTGCATCAGCCATTAATTAACAATTAATTACACTATAGCCTCCAGTGATAGATTATATTACACTATTGATTACTGCCATGCGTCCTTCATTTTACACTCATAAAATATCTCAATGCACTAACAGTGTTATGCTACCAGCTTTTTACATAAATTACAAGACAGCATGGGCCACCACAACGAATAAATGTTATTAACAGGTCGTGGATATACACCAGTCAATTGGATACAGTAATAGATAGCCATGTACAAACCAATAATAAGTATTTCTTAGACCAGCCTCTACATTTACATGTACAATTGGTAATCTGTAATTTCGAACAATAAAAAGCTTTCGTAAACTTTAAAGTACATTAAATAATTATAGTGCTTAATTTGCAGATCTTTTTAAATCAGAATTTACAAAATCAGATAACAAATGAACAGAGGTGAAAACAATGGATGCATTTTCAGCTTACGTCCGTCACACCCACAGAGAAAGCACAAAACCGGAACGAAAAAAGCATCAGTAACAGCTGATGATTACAGCTTGACTCATCTCATAACAAGAAAACAAACATTTACAGCATCAAATTTACATTACCGCGAAACCGTCACATGGAAGTGAAAGCAGCAGAGACAGCAAGAAGAAAGTGAAAGTGAGAGACAGTCTAAGAAAAGGAGTAGTAGAGAGAAGACAAAAATGAACGAGAGACAGAGAGACAGAGAGAGAGAGAGAGAGAGAGAGAGAGAGAGAGAAGACAGAAGAGAGACAGAGAGAGAGAGAGAGAGAGACAGAGAGAGAGAGACAGAGAAAGCGCATGAGAAAATGGATCAGAAAAAAGAAAGAGGATAAAAACAGACAGAAACAGCAAATATCGAGCAGAAATGAAGGGACCGAGAAAGTATGGGATGAACTTCATGCTCAGGGTGCGCTTTTAACGCCAAAACACCAATACAGACCAGAATGAAATCGTTCAATGCAGTTGCAACATCAACAACATTACCCTTGCAGAATACAGCTCCTGACAAAGTTGTTGATCTTAATGAAAAATAGGAGACTGCAAAGGACAAAAACCTTCAGCCTGTCTTACACCACAAAAGAGCATGACATTCACAACCAGATTGTATCCAGTACTTAACACAGACAAATCTTTCAAATGCAGAAAAGTGCACGAAACACACACACAAATGCAAGGACACATACAACGAAAGGGCCTACACAACGCACACAGACACACACACACACACACACATACATCTATTCACAGTTGATCTCAACAAGCACTACGCCGTAGAATACACCACCTAAATCGGTCACAATCGAAATTTTGCCTACATCTTATATATATAGGCACATATTACTGTATGTAAATATATGCAGAAATTTACACACATGGATATACTTTTACATATATATCAGTGTATGTATGAAACACGCACACATGCACAATGCTGCGAATGCAATGCTGTGTTCAATGCACAACAGCAGTTACATAGTAGTTTAAAATCAATGTATTTACAAATATATACAAATATCTATGTCAATAGATGTTCATAATAAAAACAATAATAATAGTAATAATAATAGCAAACAATGTGTAATCACATAAATACAACAAAATTAATTCTACTGGGATAAAACTGATCATCTGAATAATGCTAGAAATAATAATAACGATATAATTATTAATAATAACTACAACAATGTGCCTATTCGCATAGTTTGCACAGATTTGTGATGTAAGCTAGAAATTCAATGCTGTGCTGCCTTTAATCCAGGGTTTTAGTTGACGTTTACCATGCTGCCCATCCAGGTCTCCAGTCATACCTAAAAGGTGTCTAGGTTGTTTTTTTTCTATTAATTAACTAAATTTAAAATGTTTAACGAAATCATTTTCCATCAAACAGTTGTGAATATTCAGCGACTCTAATCTGATATGTCTCTCTTGAAGAGCAACTTGTATATTTCCTCTTCAAGAGAGAGTTTCATCAGATTTTTTACAATTACAAATGCTCTTAACAATTGGTACTCGTAGCCTAAAGATCACTCTATTGTTTCCACTTCTGTATGAATACACCTTCCCCGAATGTTCTAAAAAAGCCCAAATGGTGAACCAATAAGGGTTTTTCTAAGAAACTTATCAGAAACTTGGTTTCATGGTTGAAGGATCATTCCCCTCCCGTGAAAAAATGATCTCAGCAGGGAAATCCAGGACACTTACTCTTAAACAACTACCAACTTATATCCATCGTAGGCTGCCTTTCTGTTTTAATGGACTGATCTTCTCGATATTATTGACCTGATCACAGCCTGGTTTTGGTGTGCCATCAGTTGATACCTTATGCATTACACATCGGCACAATAGACATTACTAATTAACAATTAAAAAATTAAAGGACAGAGGTTGTCACAATTACACCTCTACCTCTTGATAAAACAGACAGGCAAATTTTCCATAAAGACCTCAGAATGCATAAGCAATAAAACTGCCTTAACATAAAACCGCAGGAAACGCTACTGCAATAGAGTAATGCCATTGTTGAAAAGTTTCCACGGTTACTGGGCAGTTAACTACCATTGTCCATGATAACTGTTAATAAGCATTGAAGGCCTTCTTTCATCATTCCAACCATGGAAACTTTTCAACAATGTCCTTGAAGGCTCAGTCCTCTGGATCTTTTGCAACAAGAACACACACATGTCTTTTTCTGAATCACAAACATGTGTTTTAGTATCGCAATTTCTACCACCCCAAGCTTTTTCCTACCACTTCGTTGAAACAGCCATCTATAATAATCTAGCAAAAAATCTGTGTACAGCCTAATCAGGTAAGATATGGCTTGGCATAAAGAAAGTTCACGTGTCATAAGAAGACTGCAGGATTGATCGGACAGATGGCCAATCTGCCATCGCTTTGCTACCACCTAAAGCAGATTGCTGCTTTGCAAGCCAACGTTTCAAGTTATACTGTACACAATAATATACATAACAACTGTTTCTAACATACTAACAGTTTTCAAAATCGATTACGCAGATAATATATATAGGCCTACGTAGCAAGTATGCGAACTCTCGTGTCCTCTTTACGTCAAACGCGACGAGTCCAAGATAATCACAGCATCAGTCAAATTCCTATTAACAATTATTTGTGTCAAGTCAACGTCACCAATACGAGACGGTAAACAAACATGTATGCCCATAAGCAGCAATAGCAATAGCAACAACAATAACAACAACAATACACATGTATATGTCAACAAACACAATCTACAGTTCAAGAAACATATCACATAATCGGAAAAGAAACAATATTTTTCACAACGTCTTTTTCGCGACATCGCTACTCGCTCTACAACTTCGCGTTATTCAGCAATACTTCCAGGTCGTATAATATCATTGGAGCAAGCGCTTCTAAACGACAATCATCAAAAGCTTTAGATCATCAACAGCTGACATTGTTCAATTTTATGATCAAGGATCGAAGAAAACAAAATAGAAAGATTGCGGGACATAACTGGCAAAAACTAAAACTTAGCGAAACAACATCCTCCTTTTTTTGGTATGGCATGATGACACATTATGGGTAAATCATTGACGTCATTCATGTACTCAGCCTTTGCTGACTAATACACATAAATTGATGACATCACTCACGTGCTCATCCTTTGACGTCTAGTACACATAAATCGATGACATCATTCATGCGCTCATACTTTGATGTTATAGTACATAAAAATCGATATCATCATAACTAAGTCAATACACGTCTCATCTTCTAGTAAGCACTTGTATTTCGCAGTCTGTCCTTTTTACAGACCAAGTCAAACAACCTGCAGGTAGAAATCATATGCCAACTTTCGCTGCTACAAATTGCAACAACACGCCACCTCAATTCGACGCAATTCCTCCTAAAACTCAACTCAGTGCCGCAGACATCAGTAGTGCGGTCTCTCGCCATGACATCATGATGACATCACCAAATCACGTGATTCGACTCTCGATTAAGGCAAGTGAGTGCAAAGGTTCGTTATCGGAATCGTAAGGCCGGTGTTTCTAGGCGAAGAGTCTTAACCGTGACAGCACACTCAAAACGATGACGTCGCCAATCGTGGTAATGCAACGCAGATAGACATTACAGAAATAATCGATTAACATAATGGCAGCCAATGGCTGAGTCAGATTGGTCAGGTGACCTTATGACCTGACCCAGCAACGACAAGAGTTGCACCAATTGCCCAGAAACGTTTTTCCTCTCAGATAATTCGTTGTCGCGTTGTTAAGTTGTGTCGGAAAGCAACTTCTGAAGCAGGCTGCCGGATTTATTCATCCGAGCATTCATAGATATCTGATAACAAACAAATACAGCTCAGTATTATATCCATCAATCCATCGAGCAATCCATCCATTCTAATCCTGTCTTCTCTCCAGATTTCTATCCATTCATACATCCAAAAATCCCTCCATGTATTCATCCATCCACCCTACGAATCATCCTCTCATCCATCCATCCATCCATCCACTGACCTTGTATATCCATCTATCCATCTATCCACCTACCCACCTATCTAACCCACTCAAAACCCGCTCACCCATAACCCAATCACATACATCACAACATCCATACATACACCCACCACCCACCCAACAACACTTCAATCCATCCATCCATCTATGCACCCACCCATCCACGAATCCATCCATCCATTCACCCACACACCATCCATCCATCTCATCCATCCACATCCATCCATCCATCCATCCATCCATCCATCCATCCATCCATCCATCCATCCATCCATCCATCAATCCACCATCCATCCATCCATCAATCCACCATCCATCCTTCCATCCATCCATCCATCCATCCATCCACCATCCATCCATCCATCCATCCATCCATCCATCCATCCATCCATCCATCCATCCAAAAGATCTGCTCATCCATCCATCCATCCATCCATCCATCACATCCATCCATCCATCCATCCATCCATCCATCCATTCAATCCATCCATCCATCCATCCATCCATCCATCCATCCATCCATCTCATCCATCCATCCATCCATCCAGTCAAAGATCCATCCATCCATCCATCCATCCATCCATCCATCCATCCATCTCATCCATCCATCCATCCATCCATCCATCCATCCATCCATCCGGTCCATCCATCCATCCATCCATCCATCCATCCAAGATCCATCCATCCATCCATCCATCCATCCGTCCATCCATCCGTCCATCCATCCATCCATCCATCCATCCATCCATCAATCCATCCATCCATCCATCCATCCATCCATCCATCCATCCATGCATCCATCCAATCCATCCATCCATCCATCCATCCATCCATCCATCCATCCATCCATCCATCCATCCATCCATCCATCCATCCATCCATCCATCCATCCATCCATCCATCCATCCATCCAACCATCCAACCATCCATCATTATCCACCTTAGGCAGTATGCGTGATGAATCGAGCTGTGGTTCAAAGATTCCATCAAATGATAGGACGGGATTCTGGATCTGGTCCATCGTCAGTTCATCTCCCTCCAGAGGATCCCAGAACGGATCGGATCCAAGCGGATCATGACTGTTCTCACCTTCAACACAACAGAAAACACCAACCTACTGTAAACTACATATAATGTGCTGAACTGTACCCGTAATTTGTTTTTTTTATGAGCACTTGTTATAGCGCCCTTTCAAGATTTCTACTCAGAGGCTCCCGACTACTGCGCGGACACTGAATCGGAGTTTCACGCCGAAGCGCATGAGCAATTGCAGTGAAGGACTTGCCCAGGGTCCCTACGCGGCGGCTTGAGGTGGATTCGAACCTGCAACCCTCCAACTGCAAGGCACCGAACATACCCTACACCACCGCGTCCCCTTTACCAGCTTGTTTAGTACAAGTACACCATTTTGTACACAATAGCCATACTTAAACTGTATAACCAGTTATTCTTTATTCCTTTATCTATTTTTACAGATTTATTTATTTACTTTTTATTTTGACCTTATTTTTATTTATAACATTTACACAACACCTTTGTACGGTATTGTATTGTATTGTATTGATGCTTGGCATTTATATGAGCCTTTGCCTAGCACTTACTAACTTAGGCACAAGAATTATATTATTATTAATTTATTATTATTATTATTATTACTATTATTATTGCCATTAATATTATTATAAACATTTTTAACGCGGGCAAAATCCCACATAATTGCGAATCGGAGGCACAGAAATGCATATTATAAAAGCAATCATACCTGTGAACAGCAATGGATCTCGGTTTTTTGACTGTGGTCTCGGCGCCATCGCTTGTTCGAATGACGTCGTCTGATTTGTGTTGTGCGTCATCAGTTTCTGCTGTTTCTCCTGAGCCTTCGTTATTTCGTTAACTAAACAGATAACCACAGATGCACTCAGTAACATGTTTTTCTTGTCATAATCAGTTCGCAAAGCAATTGCGTGGAACAATGCGACCGATTGGTTAGAGAGCTCACCTTGTAACGCGGAGTATTATAGGCCAACAGGTTTGATTCTCATCTGAGACGGTTTCCCTGTAAGGACCTTGAGCAAGCCCTACACTCAGTCACAGTTGATCAGCGCCCGATAGCGCATTGGATAACACACTGGCATAGAGGCGAGAGGTACCGAGTTCGAGCCCCGTTAGGGCGGACATGCTTTGTAGGCTGCTTTTAGCGCCGTGTATTGCAGGCTTTCTGTTCTGTTAGTAGTTAAGATTTATGTCTTCTGTCATTTGTGTTCTTGTCAATTGTTTCAATTGCATAATTGTACACTGTAACCGGTTGCGGTTTGTCAACCGGATTGTTTCAATAAACGAAAATATTATTATTACTTTTGATGTAGGTCCCTATAGATAGCGGCGATTAATAAATGCGTCATAATAAAAAGAACCAATAGTAAAAACAAAGTTTTTACTATATCCATCTAGTATCCTATAATCCGTCATATTAAGCAGTTACCTCTACAAATATATAGCATTTTACAACATAGCGTCCGTTTAATCAAGCACCGCACCCGTTTCTGCTGCAGCCAATGGCAACGCTGGCCAATCACAACGCTGCGTGTGGGAAAAGGGGATTCCCCGATTCGAAAAGTTGAGTCCCCGATTCTATAAGCTAGCCTTTTTGGGGGAGCTGAAATTTTGATAGAATGAAGTGTGTGCGAGGGCGAGTCTGTCTGCCAAGTTTCACGACGATTGAATGATTGTAAGTGATCGAACTAGTCGTCGCAAGATTTGACTATTTAGCCTGTGGCTCAAACATTCAATCAAGCAAGATGCAAGCAATCAAGATTCCTGCAAGTTAAACTAGATGGATAATAAAAAGAACCAATAGTAAAAACAAAGTTTTTACTATATCCATCTAGTATCCTATAATCCGTCATATTAAGCAGTTACCTCTACAAATATATAGCATTTTACAACATAGCGTCCGCTTAATCAAGCACCGCACCCGTTTCTGTTGCAGCCAATGGCAACGCTGGCCAATCACAACGCTCCGTGTCGGAAAAGGGGATTCCCCGATTCGAAAAGTTTAGTCCCCGATTCTAAAAGCTAGCCTTTTTGGGGGAGCTGAAATTTTGATAGAATGAAGTGTCTGCGAGGGCGAGTCTATCTGCCAAGTTTCAGGACGATTGAATGATTGTAAGTGATCAAATTAGTCGTCGCAAGATTTGACTTTTTAGCCTGTGGCTCAAGATTCCCGCAAGTTAAAGTAGATGGATAATAAAAGAACCAATAGTAAAAACAAAGTTTTTTACTATATCCATCTAGTATCCTATAATCCGTCATATTAAGCAGTTACCTCTACAAATATATAGCATTTTACAACATAGCGTCCGTTTAATCAAGCACCGCACCCGTTTCTGTTGCAGCCAATGGCAACGCTGGCCAATCACAACGCTCCGTATCGGAAAAGGGGATTCCCCGATTCGAAAAGTTTAGTCCCCGATTCTATAAGCTAGCCTCTTTTGGGGGAGCTGAAATTTTGATAGAATGAAGTGTGTGCGAGGGCGAGTCTATATGCCAAGTTTCACGACGATTGAATGATTGTAAGTGATCGAACTAGTCGTCGCAAGATTTGACTATTT
This sequence comes from Aporrectodea caliginosa, assembly GCA_020284085.1. Classification (NCBI taxonomy): domain Eukaryota; kingdom Metazoa; phylum Annelida; class Clitellata; order Crassiclitellata; family Lumbricidae; genus Aporrectodea; species Aporrectodea caliginosa. The sequence goes on along the minus strand of JACEVL010001256.1, from coordinate 329,815 downwards.
AGCCTGTGGCTCAAGCAAGCAATCAATCAATCAAGATTGCAAGATTCCCGCAAGTTAAACTAGATGGATAAAAATAATAATAATTGTGTACTGACATTAAATCAGTTTGGCAAAGATTTGTTCGGTAGCTCTTAGCATTTTGGCGCCCTATGCAAGCTGAAATTTGTCGGCTTCTGACGACCACGAATCCCGATCGGCACTGATTAAAGCTCAACGTCATACATGTCATTCATGAACGATGTCCCTTGTGCTATCTAGGCCTATGACGTGTTGTACGGCAGTCCGAAACCATAGAGAGAAATCATAGGAATACATACGAGTGCAATCGAGCCGTAGGTAGGCCTATAGCCTAACAGCATTGGCAAATTGCACAATGCCGGTCGTGAGGAGGTACTATCGCTACACGGCAACGGTAAAATATGTTTTATTTCTATGTCCTAGCCTCTAGGACCTAGAGGCTAGGGCTATCAAACAACCCATGAAAACCAGGTTGATTGATTTGAGTCTGCAGATTGAATTCTCACTGAAATGCCATAAAATTCACAAAAATACGAACTTACTATAGAAGGCATAACCAAATTTGGCGGCCCTATGCGGACGCATACTGCCTAAGAAAGGTAGTGGGTAATAGCTGGGCTGATCTTCTGAATGTTGGATATTAACCCCATGGTTACTACTTGGTTTTCGTGCACCATCGGTTGATGCCTTGTGCATTAGACACTGGCACAGTAGAAGCTACTAATTACAATTACAACACTGGTACTTTAGAAGTTCTTAGATTATCATTATTATAATTATTATAATTATTATTATTATTATTATTATTATTATTATTATTGTTATTACTACCATCGTTATTATGAGAAGATTATTATTATTATTATTATTATTATTATTATTATTATTATTATTATTATTATTATTATTATATATTGTCATTGTTAAAACACGGTAAGGCTTAGTGTTGTTGAGTTGGTCGCTCCTCAGCGCCGGGCGACCTCGACATGGTGCCCTGGAAGTCAACCGCGTTGAAACGCTGGACCGTAACCGAAAGGCGCTGGAGGATGAATCCTGTCTCTCGGGTGTCTCCGGATATTTTCGTCAGGCGGCGACCCATCTCGGAGATGAAGGCGAGGCCCTCTCTGTTGAGAGGGCCAAGGGTCTCCAGGGCTACAGGGACGAAGGTGTACCTCCTCTGTAGATCTGCGTATTTGGTGTGTTTCCTTGTGGCAGCCAACTCCGCCGCCCTTCCAGCTTCGGTCGCCGTCTCATGGATGTATGAGGCGGCCACGGTATCCACCACCGTCGCGTCCCATATCAAGGACCGCCCGTTGCCCCACGGTATCAGGGTCTGGCCATCAGGCCTCCTCCCGTCCGATCTTGTGAGGCCAGACGGCTCCTTAACCGCAGGGGTGCCGGCTCTGTTGAGGCTGCGGTAGATGATATCGTTGACGGCGCAGTGTCTAGCCTGACGTCCAAACCCTAAATGGCAGGAGAGGCCATGTGAGCCTCTGGACGACACCGGAGCACCGCATGCGCACGTGTGCGGCTCGCAAATGGTCAGGCCCAAGCGCAAACCGGCCGCAACTCTCACGGCCTCGTCGCTCATCCTCAGATCATATGCTGTCAACGGGAGGGCATGTAGCCAGTCGGAGGCATGAGGGAACTGCACCTGGTCGTAAGGGTCCTGCAGTGCGCCACTAACCGACGATAAGACCTCCTGCAGCAACGGCCCATCCCATTGTGATTGTTTGTGACTGGGGACGGCCGTTGGGTCGGAAATCCTGGCATCGAGTTGCATCCATTGCGAATGCGCTGAAGTGTAGGCTGTGTTTGCGTTATTATTATTATTATTATTATTATTATTATTATTATTATTATTATTATTATTATTATTATTATTATTATTATTATTATTATTATTATTATTATTATTATGAGACAAATTTATTTCTTCATAAAACCAACAAACTTATTACAGACTGATTAAAAATGGCTGTTTATTATAATTTATTATTATTATTATTATTATTATTATTATTATTATTATTATTATTTTATTATTAACTTATCCCTCACTTGATTCCAGAATATCCAATGGGATCTCATCATCGAATCCTGGTACGGAACCGAGTCTGGAGGAAGCAGCAGACTGGGACTGCTGCTGCTGCTGCTGCTGCTGTTGGAGATGCTGGTGCTGCTGGTGCTGATGCATCTGCTGCTGTTGAAGGGAATGATGGCCCTGCTGGGCTCGAGCCGGTGCACATGTTGCGCAGTTCCTGTTTGATATACTCTCTCGTCGACGACGTCTCCTTCAGCCCACTCATTTCCGACAGGCTGCTGATTAAAGCACCATCATACATCAACGTAATTACTACAGTATTATTCTATACATCTTATTATCTTTGTAATTATTATTATTATTATTCATTGTTAGTAAGAGGGATTGTGTAAAAATAATAATAATAATAATAATAATAATAATAATAGGCCTACAAGTATACTGCTCATAAAAGACACCATGCTCAGAGTTCCTGGACTAGTATGTAATATCAGAGAATATGATGCTCGATATGGTTTACCAGAAATTTAATCCCTCAGGAAACTAAATAACTGAAACAGTTATGTCTCATATTACTCTTCTTCTTGTTGTTGCTGTTCTTCTTCTTCTTATTATTATTATTATCATTATCATTATTATTATTATTACATTATTAATATTATTACATTATTGTTATTAAAAGCTGATTTATGGTATTACAATTATTATGTATTGTTATTATTACTGTTATCATCATTACTGAATCGCGTTCCAAACTGTCCGTTAACCTAACTAAGAAATTCTCTGAGGTTTTTGTACCGCTGAACAGTTTTCGCAGCATCTCGGCTGATAGTCTGGCGACCAACGTTGGTTCCTGTGCAGACGTTGGACATCGGGTTTTTATTAGATCCAGGTCCATCCAGAGAAACGCTGTGATTGGATATCGGTGACAGAAGTAACGGATCTGTAACAGATTCATCAAGGACAATGCAGTGAAAGGAAAGACATCATATTCAAAGCAAGAACAACATAATCACAGCACAGAAACATATTGATATGTAAAGACAATGTAATCAAAGCAGAGACAATGTAAGAAAGCCAGGGCATAGCCAGGGAAAAATTTCTGAGCTTTCAGGGGGGGATGGAAATTGTCATATTTTTCTACATTATTAGTTTTTAGTAACAGTCATGCACTTATTTGGGGTGGGGGAATTGAACTCATAAAACCACCCCTTAAATATGCCCATGACGAAAGCAAAGACAACATATTCAATGCAAGGACAACATAATCCCAGCACAGACAATGTAATGAAAGGAAAGACAACATACTCACAGGAAATAAACATAACCAACGCAAAGACATTTGAAAACACAGCTCACAATAACAGCGGCATTATATTATTATTAATATAAATTTTCAATGCAATACAAAACAATATACAAACATATTTAAATTACATCACAGAAATGAAAACAGAGCTGATGACTGTACCTTGTGTTGGCTGGGCGTTTAGATGGCGCTGCTGATCTGCTGCAAATACGTTCGACTGGCCTTGTAAGGCATGACGATCAGACCCCATGCTGCGGTAACTGCCTTGTCTTCCATCTCCAAAGACGGACGACTGGCCGCCCATTGAACCACCGGGAAACTGAGGAAAACACAAAGGAAGCAATACAAAACTTAAGTCGATTTAATGTAACTTATACAATATAAGATAATCAATTGAGTGATAAGGTGTCAAAGGTTAAAGGACAAAAGGAGCGCGGTGGTGTAGAGGTATGTTCGGTGCCTTGCAGCCGGAGGGTTGCGGGTTCGAATCCACCTCCAGGGGGGTATATTTGGTGCCTTGCAGCCGGAGGGTTGCAGGTTCGAATCCACCTCCAGGGGATATTTGGTGCCTTGCAGCCGGAGGTTGCGGGTTCGAATCCACCTCCAGGGGGTATATTTGGTGCCTTGCAGCCGGAGGAAGTTGCGGGTGCGAATCCACCTCAAGCCACCGCGTAGGGACCCTGGGCAAGTCCTTCACTAACAATTGCTCATGCGCAGACGTGAAACTCTTTTCAGTGTCCGCCTGTAGTCGGGAGCGCCTCTGAGTAGAAATCTTGAAGACGCTATATAAATATCTGAAATGAATGAATGAATGAAAAAAGGAAGGTAAGAACAGTTACAGGAAGACGAAGAAGAAGAGCAGAGAAGGAGGAAAAGGAAGAAGAGGAGGATACAAGAAGAGGAGCAGGAAGAAGGTTAGAGGAAGAGGAGGAGGAAGAGAGGAATAGGATGCGAACTAAGAGGAGAAGCAGGAATAAGAGGAGGAGCAAGAGAAAGAGAGGACGAGATGGAGGAAGCGGAGGATAGTGGCACTTAATAATGTGTAATAATAAAAAGACAAAAGTCGGACAGTGTGACTGTTTTCTCTGCCTCTAGATCACCAGTAGCTGAAGACCACTGTAGTTGATTGTGGTGTGTTGCGAGGTCTGAGGAGTTTCCTTGAGAAGGCGCTATATAAACGTGAACATAGGGTTACAATTATTACTGCAGAAAGGACTCACCTGGTCCGAGTCGCAGATGGATTTCGTCTGGTAAATGTCTTCCATGCTGAGTTCCGGTGGACTTTCAAAGCCAGACGAACTCATGCCGTGCATTCCAGGCTGAGAAACTCGTTCCAAGGTCGACTGGTTCATCTGGGGCTGGCCCATCGGAGACTGGCCCATCGGGGACTGGCCCAGTTGGGGCTGGCCCATGGAGCTCTGTCCAAAGCCCGGGAGCTCAAGGGGCCTCATGTATCCAGTGGATGAATTGGGTTTCGTCTGACACGGGAGGTTTACCCGATGAAGATGACCCGCTGCCCCCTGATGACCCATTGAATGTGGGTGGTGGTGTCCCCCCATGCGGTTCATCGCCGCCCCTTTCATCAGCGCCCCGCTTCCCATCTGATTCATATGACCCAGGCCGTGGTGGCTCATCGAACCCATTCCCGAATGGGTCATTCGACCGAGACCAGGGTGCGGCACTTGACCCATCACCCCTGCCTGACCCATGACCCCTGTGTCGCCGTGACCCATGTGGCCGGAGTCGATTCCCAATCCAATGGACTCAAAGTTCATCCCGATCCCAGTGGGGTTCATCATCCCAGCCGCGTTCATCCTCTGCTGCGGTCGGATCATCGCAGCATCCATTCCCTGAGGCTGGTTCCCTGGTAGAAATTCCATGTGACCTCTGTGACCTTTTGACCTTGACGTTGTCATCCTGTCCCCCATGCTTGAGGAGTCCAGCGATCCGAGACCGGACTTGCTCGTCTTGACCGGATGCGAGAACTCTTCGGGTGAAGACGCGGCGCTCTTCGGGTTGAACGAGTTTCCTCGCTTCATCCGATCAAAGTGGTTCATCTGGTTCATGTTCATCGCGTTCATCTGACCCAGGTTCATGTTCATCTGACCGAGATTCATCTGGCCCATGTTGATCTGGTTCCCCCCTGAGCCCATGCCCATCTGGTTCATCTGACCCACGTTGATCTGGTTGATCTGACCTACGTTAATCTGATTGATCTGACCAACGTTGATCTGGTTCATCTGTCGTACGTTGATCTGATTCATCTGGCCAATGTTCATCTGATTCATCTGGTTCATACTCATCTGTGCCACGGATGACATCTGGCCCATCTGACCCACCAGATTCATCTGATTCATCTGAACCGCGTTCATCGGTTCGCCCGCGTTCATCTGGTTAACTGAACCTTTGAACATCTGTCGAACCGAGTTCAGATTTGAACCGTAGAACGATGAACCGCCTTTGGATGGCTCGTTCACTCGGCTTCCGCTCATCATGTTCAGCCGCGTCTGGTTGAACTGGGCAACCGTACGCTGGTCAACCATGTGGTTCCCATCCGGTTGACCAACGTGCATCGGGTTCCATCCACCCTGGTTCATAACGTCGAAGTTCCGCTGGTTTGGGAACATTCCAAGTTCACCACTGCCTGCATCGGCAAGTGCGCCGCTCAATGCTGGGTTCATCGCCGCGTTCAAACTTGGGTTCATGCGTTCAACAAAGCGCTGCCGTTTTTTGTCGCCCGTTTCCCTCATACCACTCTGAACGGGTAGATTGCCACCGAAGTATGGTCCAAACTGGTTCATTTGGGTCGAGTGACATCGCGCTGAACTGTTCATCAGGCCGAGCTTTGGTGAGCATGTTTGACTCGTTCCGAGCGAGTAGAGGCTGCTCAGTGGGGTTCCGGGGTAGTTCATTGAGGAACGCGGAAGCAGGTCTGGGTTGGTCATTTGGGGATATCCATAGGAGTCGCCTGGGGAGAAGACGTCGTCCTGGAGTGCAGGGGAAATGGGGGTGTAGTCACCAAAGATCTCCTACAAAGAAATACACATTCATCTATTATTATTCATCTTGGATTCTTTTATCAATTCATTCCATTATTGATTAATCAATTCACTCACTGATTCATTTGTCAATTCATTCACTAATCAATTAATTCATTCATTTATATATTCATTAATCGATTCGCTGATTCATTACTCAGTTCATTCATTTATTTATTAATCAATTCATTAATTGATTGATTGATTGATTCATTCATTCATTCACTCAATGATTCATTAATCAATTCATTCATTGATTCCTTCATCAATTCACTCATTGCTTCATTGATCAATTCATTCATTGACTCATTAATCAATCCGTTCATTGCTTCACTAATCAATTCATTTAGCGATTCATTCGTTGATTCACACAATTACTTCATCGATTCATTCATAAATTCAGTCAGTGATTCATTCATTTACTCGTTTGATATGCATCATTTATGAATTATTATTCATCATATCATTTATTCAATGATTACCTCAATAAATAATTTATCAAATTTATTCATAAATCCATTCACCTATTATTTCCTCAATCTGATCATGTATTCATTCATCGATTTACTCATAGATTCTTTAACTGATTTCATTGACCTATTGATTTATTTCCTGATTCATCCTATGGAGTGTAACCTACCTCCCGATTGCTGTTGATAGACTCCACTCCCTGTTCGGACGCGGCAGAGGGCAGCACAGGCTTGTTGACCTGCATTTGACCCTGGTTGAATAGCTGCTGTGGCTGAAGCGACGACTGCCTCTGATAGGGTGGCAATGATGCCATGGAGGTCGACAAATTGGGTCGGTTCATCGGGTCAAACATGTCCAGATTATGCGAACCCATCGATTCTGAAATAAGGACAATAACAGGATAGTAGCGCGTGACATTTGACCTCATGACCTATCTGTTAGAACTGATATTGAGCCAATCTTTAACCAAAAGGTCACTGTAATTGCAATTAGCAACTTCTATTGGGCCGGTGTCTAATGCCCACGGCATCAATGATGGTACATAATCGGGTTAATATCCAGAAGATTAGCCCACAAAGACAAAGAGGCAGCCTAAGGACTGAGCAGAACAAAGAGAGACAGACAGACAGAGTGAGATTGAGAGACAGGCAGACAGAAAGAGACAGACAGAGACAGAGAGAGAGAGAGAGAGAGAGAGAAACAGAGACAGACAGAGAGAGTGAGAGAGATCATTAGATCTTGTTGGATATGCCATGGGATTACGATCAAAATTTAATGTCAATGGATATATTATAGGATAACTAATCATTAATGCCAATGGATAGCTTAGATTATGATAATCACGTTAATGACTATACTGCGGTCTTGCGAAACCCGGGGCATGTACTCCATAGGCTACTCCCCCAAAATCTGCTCCCTACTCCCTGCGCCCGAGATTACATGACCATTTTATATCCACAAGCGGACAATCTCACACGCAGATCGTTTATAATAAAAATGTTATACTCTGTGTAAATGTATGTACACCAAAGTGCGGATATGCAATTGGTTGAATAAAGAATATACTTACTTACTTATTACTTATTTACTTAAATGGATAACACAGGATTAGGACAATTATAATAATATCAATGGACACCTTAAAGTATTATGCCATCAATAATGTCAATGGATAACAGTAATGTATAGTTATAGGGCAATAAGAAAATGACGGATGTAGGATATAAATATTCCATATCGTTGCATTTACCTGTGATCCGCTTTGGACATCCTTGCATCATCTGTGGGCATCTTTGTCCACTGGGTGTGACCAAGTCATCGAAGTCCCCAAGCAGTCCAAGATCCATCATTTCGTTGCCTGGCCAACCGTGTCCAGGCATCGGACGTCCTCTGTCTGGTCCGTCACGGTCTTCCAGTCCTCCCTGTAGCTTCAGATCAGAGTCAATTCTCGAGACCTGTTCCTCAAGGGCGTTGATGGCCGACTTCGTGGCGTTCTTCGTCGGTTCGAGCATCAGACCGCTGCTGATGCCAAGCATCGAGTTCAGGTCCTCCATGGTGAATCTCGAAGACTCGAGCACCTCTTCGAGTTCTGCGAGGATCTTCTTGTCCTCCTCCGATGGAGACCCTGCGTCCGTCCTATCGAGGTCTTCCGCCGCTGGAGTAGGGTCCGGTTCCGGAATCATCTCCTCCGTCTTCGTGTTGTGAATGAACTCCTTCAGCGTCGAGTCATCGCACTTGTCGGCTGGGGACAGGTCCCCGATCCCATAATCCGCCCAATCCTTCAGTCCGAGACATCCCGACTCCTCGTCGAGTCCCAGAGCGTCGTGGGACCTCCCGTCTCCACTGGCAACGTCCCCAGGATGACTCTGAGGCCTGACCTTCACGGTGCGCGGCACTTCAAGGTCGTCTGCTAGATCCGCTTCTGCGCTTTCAAACGTCGCAACGGAACTAGGATCGTGCATGTCGCGGTTCTGCATGGCTGCCTCGTCCGTCTTTCCGCATGACTGCTGGAGCATCTGCATCAGAGGGGTAACCGTGGCGATGGCGCTTGGGTTCTTGATGTTCACCATTGGATCGTTTTCGACCTCCTTCGACAGCAGCTGGGCCAGCAGGATGTTCTTCTTCGAAGGTCCGCTTGTTATTCCACCTGCCTTCCGCTTGCTGCCTCTGGCGTCTCCACTTCGGCTGGAACCGTTCTCGGTCAAGGAGGTACTTCGGGTTGGGAACTTGAAGGGGCCCGGGTGGCTCGTCGCTTCCTCGACCTCGGACGCCTTTCGCTTGACCCCGCCCGACAGGAATTCGCTCAGGTGATCCGGGAGGGACAACTCCATGGCAACGGGTGAGGACAGGCCCGACGAGGCCACTTCCGTTTCGCTCGAGTGAGCCTCTGCAGGTTGTGCGGAAGTCTACGAGATAAGAGGAAGCCATGATGTACGTCTTAAAATAATTTGGGTAGAGTGCGAGTAAAAAACTAACTGTAATTGTTATGCATTAATTAAGCACCACTATCTAATGGACAAAGCATCAGTCGATGGCAACGAGCAATTGTTCGTCAAGAACTTGCCCAAGATCTGTCAGTAACTGTTTCAGGGAAGGAGACCTTGAACCCGAACTCTCAGGTTTCCTAGGCGAGCGCTATAGTTAATCTGCTACAAAGCTCCATGCATAGACATAGAGATAGACAGACATACAGAAAGACTGCCAGCAGACATACACACATACATACATAAAAACAGACAGACACACACACAGACAGACACACAGACAGACAGACAGCCTACACAGAGCCCATATAGGACCATCTTCTATATTATGGGACCCATATAGAGACACACAAGGTCCAATCTAATGCCCATGATATGCTAGAAGGGGACAGACAGATACACAGACACTTACACAGAGACACACATAAACAGACAGACATAACAGGACTTACATCATCACTGGCAAGCAGGGATTTTAGAAGTTCAGGCGATGACGACCGACTTGGTCCAAACGATTCTTCGTCCTTGTTAAGAAGTTGCTAGAATAGAAAACAAACGCAAAGAAATCCATTACATAACTTTACAAAGTTTACATCTAAACAATTAAACAGAAGAAAAGAACGAAAATCAAAGCAAGTAGGCAGACAAATAATATTAATAATTACCATTAATTAGTAACCTTTCCAGCAGCAGTGTCTAATGCACAAGGCATCCAACGATGGCATACCAAAGTCAAATCATAATGAGGACAGCATCCAGAAGATCACCAGTCCATTCAGACAATAGAAAGGTTAAGACAATAGAAGGGTTGAGACAATAGAAGGGTTGAGACAATAGAAGGGTTGAGACAATCGAAGGAGATGTAATGCAAGTGAACATCAGATGGAAATGGAATATCTTTGGCGTACCGGATTGCCTAGGTCGTCGGACAAGGTGGCCGATTGGTTAGAGCCCTTGCCTTGTAAGGCAGAGAGTATAAGTTCAAGCCTGAAGCCTCCCTCCCTGAAAATATGGTTACTGCGTAGGGACCTTGTGCAAGTCCTTTATTCACAATCGGTGGTGCGCTACAGCAGGGCAAGCCAGGGCAAATGCTCTGCTACAAAAAGCCTTTGCCCTGGTGTTTGCCCTGCCACAAGGATGCTAGAATTTTTGCCCTGACGAGAATTTAAATCGGCCCGTGCACTGGTCACTTGTATTACTGCCTTGGCTATGCCCTGGTTAAAAAAGTCTGGTGCCGCCACTGCTCACAGTTACTCAGCGCCATCGACTGATGCTTGTTCAACAGATAGTGGCGCTTCATAAATGCATACAACAATAGGTCGTAGGCAGAGGCGGATTAAGGCATGTTCAACATGTTCGGCCGAACAGGGGCCCCCACACTTGAAGGGCCCCCACAAATCCAAAAGAACTTTTTTCAATATTTAATAATTATTGTTATTTGTTAAGTCTAAAAGTAAAAATGAGCAAAAACTCAGAATAAATTATTCGAAACTGCTCATTTTAATATACACAAAACACAACTTTTGCACACATGTGGGCCCTATATATTAAAGTTTCCATTATCATGCAGATTCATCTCAAAATCAACTGAAAATAAAAAGATTCAGTTTGCTGGCCTAGCAGTCATTTGCCCATGAACAGTCAAATAAAACATCACCAGAACTGTTTCTTTACCGGTTATTCACAAAAAAGAGACTAAAGACACCTCTCGAGATCTAAATGTTGAGATAGCACTGCGAATATAGGCCTACCTCGTTCTGATGTGACAAACTGCAGCAGAGAACGTTCGTTTTAAAAACTCAAATTGATTAAAAACAGACTGAAAACGTCGATGTCGGAAGACAGACTCATTAGTTTGACATTGTTAAGCATCGAAAGTGACATACGATACAGTACAAAACTCTAAAAATGCAGAAGTGCACATCGAAGCCGGGCAACCATTAAGAGCCGAAGGTAGACTGGAAGAGGCAAGTTTTCAGTTTAGAGCGAACATGAAGAGGTAGAGATTTCCAGATGGAGGGACCGGCAAATGCGACAAGACAAGACGTGTACCAGGAACAACATAGGCCTACTTTCCAGCAGATGCTGATCGAAGAGAGGAGCGGCCTTTAAAAGAGTTGCAAGGTGTGACCATGAAAGATAAGTAGGAAGGCAGATGATCTGCGCTTGGTCTGTATATTATAAGAGGAGTGCCAGCTTGAAGCGGACACGCTCACAGACAGGAAGCCAGTGTAGAGAACGAAGAGCAGGTGTGATATGGTCTGGGTAAGAGAGTCCAAGACACAGTCTTGCCGCCTGATGCAGTATTCCAGTTAGCGGAAGCAGTGTGCATTCAGGGAGACCACAGAAGACCGAGTTGCAGTAGTCAAGTCGCGTCAGATTAGGCAGTGTATCAGTGTTTTCAGTTATGCCGAGTCAAGAGCTTAGAGCTTAGCTGTCGAATTTTCCAGAACGTGAGTTACAGTTTGACGACATAACCTAATTGATGAATTTGCAAGCCTAAAGGCTCGCAAAGTAGGCTATGTGGGTAAATTCCATGACAATTTGAGCGATATTGATTGTCATTGTCAGTTCATAATTTGCTGCTGCTCTTAACTCTTTAACTATTAGTTTTGCTGCAAAGATGTAAACTGCAAACACTGTGACCCATCAGTTAAGACTATAATATTGTCTTAACTGATGGGTCACATTATCGTTAGCCTAAGCGTATTTTACACCTGTTTTTATTTTCTGTATTGTGGTAAGCCTGCAATTGTAATATTCTTTTACCATGAGTCACTCTAATATTGTTAAACCGTAAAAAGATGTAGGCCTATACTTTAAGTGAAAGTCTTTAACACTAGATTGGATAATTATAAGCCCTACCGTTATTGTACAAAAAGAAATTTAAGGCACGAATTAATAATAGACGAACGTTGATTCGTTGAATTAAACACATTTTATGTGTCCTTTTTTGTTGTGATTATGTGGTGCTGGGCCCCCACAGTTTTACTGAACAGGGCCACCACATTTGTTAATCCGGCCCTGGTCGTAGGGCCTGAACCCTTATACGAAGACCATGATCCTTGGGATTCGTGAATATCCCATGAGATTCCTAAGTGTGTCCTGACAGTCCACCCCCACATTTCCTTCTCCCATCGGCCATTCGAGACTTTTCCCTGTCTAGAAATACGAGTGTAATGCAGTAGGGATTATCTTCCAGGCCGATTTCACATATTCCATGCACGGCTTGTTTTACTTCGGCAAAAATGTGCATGCTTCCTAGACTCAACCGGAGACCCAGACTGTTTATAATGTCTCCTCATATTCAGTAAGAGATTCCCGTCCAGGAGCTGGCTGTCTCACATCCGCTCAATTCCCATCCAGGTAGGTCTAATGGACGCTGGATAGAGAAGTATCACAACTGTGTAAAAACGTCCTCTATTTCATACTGAATACCTTCAGATGCATTCGCTTTTCAAGGCACCACCCTGGACACTCACTGAGAAGCCTTACGACGCTCCCTAGATCCTAGATCGTTAGGGGGCCTGATGTTCCGGATCCATCAATTTCCCTCCATATGCCGCGTTCCTCCCTGGCTAATGAAGTCGAGGATACCGCCGCTGAAGACAACCTGGAGCGATCATCGACTTCTATATCTTGTGCAATATGATAGCAGCGCTATAGAAGTAACTAAATGACAAAGAAGTCATTAGATGAGAAGTCATTAGATGACAAAGAAGTCATTAGATGACAAAGAAGTCATCATATGACAAAGAAGTCATTAGATGACAAAGAAGTCATCAGATGACAAAGAAGTCATCAGATGACAAAGAAGTCATCAGATGACAAAGAAGTCATCAGATGACAAAGAAGTCATCAGATGACAAAGAAGACTGGTGCCAAACGACTTCTACAATGCCTTTGTCATAATGCAATAAAAAGGTTCCTAGTCTGCAGGGAAGGAACGGTGGTAAAGAAACAATAGTTCCACAATTCCGAAGATTCTCAGTTCCCCCATCATTACCGCCGCTCACCCACCGTCATCTGCCGCAGGCTCCTCTATTTATCACCCCACAGGCTTTCCACTCCAATCTGAAGATCCATCTCTTCAAGAATTCCTACCCTCATCCATTCAATGCCCTCCACCTTCCAATCTTTCTCGACCTAAACGAAACTCGCCTTCATCTCTCCGGTCTCTCTTGGAACCGAGTTTTTCTTCCTCTGGTATCTCTAACAACCCCTTCGACGCCATGCAGCGCTCGTGAATAAGCCGGTGCTCAGCGCCTAGCTTTAGAGTAGCGCTTCATAAATTTAGAGTCAAAAATAGCAATTACGAACTATCTGTCAACTCTATAGGACCATTCCTCTGAGAATTAATTTACAAAGAACCCCACACCACCGCCTTGCTTTCTGCCATGAAGGGCTGGTGGTTTGCAGGTGGTAAAGCCAGGAGCTGTTCCAACGGGAAGGCTGTAAACATTCATGGCGACGGATAAATTAACAAACGACGCAATTTATTATTCATAATAACGAGACATAAAAGCCACGTCTAAGATAAAGAAGATGCCGATATTACGAAGTACAATGCAACAACTGACATCTTCATTTGTCATCAAATTGATTTCATCTCTATGCATATATGTAGATATATAAGCTATTCAATGAATTATATTACTTATATCTAGACTGCGTATTCCATGTTACAATATATATATATATATATATATATATATATATATATATATATATATATATATATATATATATATATATATATATATATATATATATATACATATAATCATAAATATATCATATAAATATATCAGCAAGTGAATTATGCAGCACTCTGCATATAAATAATTATGTTTCATTTCACTGATCATAATAAATTTTTTCAAATACATCTACATTGTATCTATGCATTTCAATATATGTAATATTAGATATATAGTGTTCCCATTTAGAAACAACATATATATATATATATATATATATATATATATATATATTATATATATATATATATATATGCATGTATCTGTGTATGACTTTGTATGTATGCATGTATGTATGTAGTGCCTTTTAGGTACATCACAAAAGTGGTGCCAGCGTCAACATAAATGATTGGTTACAGCGCTCTCGTTATAGCACAGAGAATCTGGGTTCGATCCTCCACCCTGAGACGGTTACTGTGTAGGAACCTTAACTCACAATTGCTCAGCATCATCAATGTTCTGTCATATGATCATGTGTGTGCACTTCTGAACTTTGGAAGAAGTGCAGTATAGAATCCACCTGTATCGTATTGTTCATATCATGTGTATTGTATTGTGTGGTATAGCATTGTATTGCATTGTATTATCTTGCATTGTATTGTATCATACCTTTTAATGTCTATCAAAGTCCCTACACAGTAGCCATAGGCTCGAACCCCTATTCTTTTCATTACAAGGTGAACATTCTAACCAGTGGTGTAACGAAGGGGGCAGCCGCCCCCGGGCGCAGCTCAAAGGGGGCGCAAAATTAGCTTTCAGTGGTACACAGTACTATGACACAATCGATTAAGAGTCAACAAGAAAATTAATAAAAGAACCAATAGTAAAAACAAAGTTTTTTACTATATCCATCTAGTATCCTATAATCCGTCATATTAAGCAGTTACCTCTACAAATATATAGCATTTTACAACATAGCGTCCGTGTAATCAGGCACCGCACCCGTTATTGTTGCAGCCAATCACAACGGTGGCCA
This sequence comes from Aporrectodea caliginosa, assembly GCA_020284085.1. Lineage (NCBI taxonomy): Eukaryota > Metazoa > Annelida > Clitellata > Crassiclitellata > Lumbricidae > Aporrectodea > Aporrectodea caliginosa. Next base: position 314,716 of record JACEVL010001256.1, on the reverse strand, counting down.
ATCACAACGGTGCGTATCGGAAAAGGGGATTCCCGATTCGAAAAGTTTAGTCCCCGATTCTATAAGCTAGCCTCTTTTGGGGAGCTGAAATTTTGATAGAATGAAGTGTGTGCGAGGGCGGGTCTATCTGCCAAGTTTCACGACGATTGAATGATTGTAAGTGATCGAACTAGTCGTCGCAAGATTTGACAATTTAGCCTGTGGCTCAAGCAATCAAGCAATCAAGATTCCCGCAAGTTAATCTAGATGGATAAAAAAAGAACCAATAGTAAAAACAAAGTTTTTACTATATCCATCTAGTATCCTATAATCCGTCATATTAAGCAGTTACCTCTACAAATATATAGCATTTTACAACATAGCGTCCGTGTAATCAGGCACCGCACCCGTTATTGTTGCAGCCAATCACAACGGTGGCCAATCACAACGGTGCGTATCGGAAAAGGGGATTCCCCGATTCGAAAAGTTTAGTCCCCGATTCTATAAGCTAGCCTCTTTTTGGGGGAGCTGAAATTTTGATAGAATGAAGTGTGTGCGAGGGCGGGTCTATCTGCCAAGTTTCACGACGATTGAATGATTGTAAGTGATCGAACTAGTCGTCGCAAGATTTGACAATTTAGCCTGTGGCTCAAGCAATCAAGCAATCAAGATTCCCGCAAGTTAATCTAGATGGATAAAAAAAGAACCAATAGTAAAAACAAAGTTTTTTACTATATCCATCTAGTATCCTATAATCCGTCATATTAAGCAGTTACCTCTACAAATATATAGCATTTTACAACATAGCGTCCGTGTAATCAGGCACCGCACCCGTTATTGTTGCAGCCAATCACAACGGTGGCCAATCACAACGGTGCGTATCGGAAAAGGGGATTCCCCGATTCGAAAAGTTTAGTCCCCGATTCTATAAGCTAGCCTCTTTTTGGGGAGCTGAAATTTTGATAGAATGAAGTGTGTGCGAGGGCGGGTCTATCTGCCAAGTTTCACGACGATTGAATGATTGTAAGTGATCGAACTAGTCGTCGCAAGATTTGACAATTTAGCCTGTGGCTCAAGCAAGCAAGCAAGCAAGCAATCAATCAAGATTCCCGCAAGTTAAAGTAGATGGATAAAAAGGGGCGCAGTCATCAAATCTTGCCCCTCGGCGCTGAAACCCTTCGTTACTCCACTGGTTCTAACCAATAGGCTATGGCGTCATGCATACAATTACAAATGGAGCTAACCTTAAGCAGTACGTCGTCTTCCTTTTTCGGTTCCGCTTCATTGGAGATGTTTGAGTTGGAGACGTCCATCGGTGGAACGGACTGAGCGGCCGAAGAGTCCGCCGAATCCACCTCCCTTGAGGTGATGTCCAGCTGACCGGCTCCGGACTCCGAAGGGACGAGCTTCAGGTCACTCTTGAATGGTTGACTGTCCTCATCGACCTGACTCAGAAGATGCTTCAGGATGACGTTCTGCATGGCTGGCTTTTTCCCCGGTCCAACCTTCGGGGCCTCATCCTCCGTCTCCTGCTTTGGCTGCTGACGCGGTTGACCGCCGCAAGAACCCACCATCTCGGAGTCGCTCAGCTCGGACTTGATGGACGTCGCCGTCTTGGTCGACTGACCCTCGCGGTGGACGCTTGGACTGGACAGACAGGTGCCTGTGTCTTCCTCCTCGTCATCGTCACGCATGAGCAGGTCGAGCAAATGGGCGTTCTTGTTGTTGTTGCTGCCTCTGACGGTCGGGGTCAGTCTCTCCATCCATGTGGCTGATGTGCTCGATGATCCGGAGATGGTGCGCTGGCGGGTGACCTGCTGCAGTTGACGGATCTGCTGGATCAGATTGACTTCGGGGAATCCGGACTTCTTGGAGGAGGCGTGGCCAGAGAAGTGGTCACCTGACGTGGGCGGCGAATACAGGTTCTCCCAGCTGTCCGCCAACGAGGGACCTAGAATCAAGACAATCATAATCGCATTTAATCCAATATTCTATAGCGCTGTTATCACGATGCCAAAGACCAATCAATCAATCAATCAATCAATCAATCAATCAATCAATCAATCAATCAATCAATCAATCAATCAATCATTCAATCAATCAATCAATCAACCAACCAATCAACCAACCAATCAACCAATCAACCAACCAAGACCTATACTCAGAGGCATTCCTGACCCAGGCTAGGTGAAGGTGAACTGTCTTAAGCAACTGAGAGAACAAAGAGGACGATGGGACCTTGGGGAGGAGATGCATCTCCACAGGAAGTCCGTTCCATGTCGTTGGGCCGATCACAGGAAATGCCCAGCGCTGCATAGTAGCTTGCACAAGCAAAAGGAACTGCGAGGAAAGGAAAAGTCACAATTAATAAGATTATTTTTATTATTATACAAAATTTGTTACTATTATTATATTTTCATCATCAACAGTCATTGCGCTTATCTAACCACCCATTGCTCTAATGCAGTCATTTTTTGCAGCACCTTTTCCACGGATTAAACAATGTTCCTGACCAAAGCACAAACAATGCTGAACCAAATCAAAATGTTTCGGAAAGATTTCCGCGTCTTACCCGCAGAAGAGTAGCTGCCAACTGATCTTGGATTAACGAGGTTCCTCTTGGACTTGGATTCCTGTTGACTGGTAACCACTGGAACATTGAACGTTCCCTGGGTTCCCTGTCCCATTGCACCGCTGCTCATCGTCGACGTACAAGGCGGCATCCACGACGGAACCCTCTCGCACACGGCCGCCTTCTTGGATGACCTTGGACGACCTCTGCCCTGCTTCGGAGGCCGACACTCCTTCGGAATCCATCCCTGCTGAACGGCGGAGGAGGATCCCATGCGCGGACTCCGTGATGCGGATGTGGCCGGACTGAGCGCAGGGATGGAGCCCATGGGACTTCCGGGACACGAGGAGAGGCCCTTGTCGAGGGATAGATCGGAGAGGCTGGTCCACTGCGTCGAGTTCGGCAGGAGATCCGGAATGTCGCAGAACGAAGAGTCGTCGGCAATGTTGCTGAAGTCGAGTCGAGGGTCGCTGAAGAGATCCTCAAGGTCAAACATAGTTGACTGTGGCTGGGTCGACACCGATGCCTGACGGGACTTAGAAGTCAAGTCCATTCGATCTTTGCTGGAAACGAAAAACACATACATATATATATATATATATATATAGGTAATTACATACATACACATACATACATATACATAAATAAAACAAACATACACATACATACAAACATACACATGCATATACACACATACAGACATACATGCACACATACAAACACACATACAAACACATTACATGCATGCATACTTTTACAGGGTGAAATATTAAGCGGTCCATTTGAGACTGTGCCTTTGAAAGGTCCTGCAAGGTGCTCTATATAAATATCCAGAAAGCTACATTAACCTTGAACCAGCGGTTGGCTCAAGGTGTCTTCACAGTGGAGGACTTAACCCTTTATTACTATCCACGTTTCAGGCCGATCATTGCTAAGCACAAAATCTGCTATCAATGTTTAGCTTCTAAAGTGTTCCCTAAGCACAAACTAATATATCAGCTTATTAATGGGTACAGGATCAAACGCATTGACTAAAGTACAGATGAAAATCGGATTATTAACAGGTATAGTCTAAAAGCATTGACTCAAGTATTATTGGCCTAGAAGAAAATCGTCTTATTAATGGGTACAGTCTCAAACAGTGGTGACCAAAGTATAGAGAAAAATCGGCTTATTAACAAAGTATAGTCTAAAAGTATAGAGGAAAATCGGCTTATTAACAAAGTATAGTCTAAAAGTATAGAGGAAAATCGGCTTATTAACAAAGTATAGTCTAAAAGTATAGAGGAAAATCGGCTTATTAACAAAGTATAGTCTAAAAGTATAGAGGAAAATCGGCTTATTAACAAAGTATAGTCTAAAAGTATAGAGGAAAATCGGCTTATTAACAAAGTATAGTCTAAAAGTATAGAGGAAAATCGGCTTATTAACAAAGTATAGTCTAAAAGTATAGAGGAAAATCGGTTTATTAACAAAGTATAGTCTAAAAGTATAGAGGAAAATCGGCTTATTAACAAAGTATAGTCTGAAAGTATAGAGGAAAATCGGCTTATTAACAAAGTATAGTCTAAAAGTATAGAGGAAAATCGGCTTATTAACAAAGTATAGTCTAAAAGTATAGAGGAAAATCGGCTTATTAACAAAGTATAGTCTAAAAGTATAGAGGAAAATCGGCTTATTAACAAAGTATAGTCTAAAAGTATAGAGGAAAATCGGCTTATTAACAAAGTATAGTCTGAAAGTATAGAGGAAAATCGGCTTATTAACAAAGTATAGTCTAAAAGTATAGAGGAAAATCGGCTTATTAACAAAGTATAGTCTAAAAGTATAGAGGAAAATCGGCTTATTAACAAAGTATAGTCTAAAAGTATAGAGGAAAATCGGCTTATTAACAAAGTATAGTCTAAAAGTATAGAGGAAAATCGGCTTATTAACAAAGTATAGTCTAAAAGTATAGAGGAAAATCGGCTTATTAACAAAGTATAGTCTAAAAGTATAGAGGAAAATCGGCTTATTAACAAAGTATAGTCTGAAAGTATAGAGGAAAATCGGCTTATTAACAAAGTATAGTCTAAAAGTATAGAGGAAAATCGGCTTATTAACAAAGTATAGTCTGAAAGTATAGAGGAAAATCGGCTTATTAACAAAGTATAGTCTAAAAGTATAGAGGAAAATCGGCTTATTAACAAAGTATAGTCTAAAAGTATAGAGGAAAATCGGCTTATTAACAAAGTATAGTCTAAAAGTATAGAGGAAAATCGGCTTATTAACAAAGTAAGTCTGAAAGTATAGAGGAAAATCGGCTTATTAACAAGTATAGTCTAAAAGTATAGAGGAAAATCGGCTTATTAACAAAGTATAGTCTGAAAGTATAGAGGAAAATCGGCTTATTAACAAAGTATAGTCTAAAAGTATAGAGGAAAATCGGCTTATTAACAAAGTAAGTCTGAAAGTATAGAGGAAAATCGGCTTATTAACAAGTATAGTCTAAAAGTATAGAGGAAAATCGGCTTATTAACAAAGTATAGTCTGAAAGTATAGAGGAAAATCGGCTTATTAACAAAGTATAGTCTAAAAGTATAGAGGAAAATCGGCTTATTAACAAAGTATAGTCTAAAAGTATAGAGGAAAATCGGCTTATAACAGGTATAGTCCACAAAGCACACCAAAAGAAATCAGCCTATAAACAGGTATAGATTCAAAAACACTGGCTAAAGCTTTCGGGAGAATCTGCTTATTATCAGGTATAGTTTCAAAAGCATCAACTAAGCACAGAGGAATACATAAGCTTATTAAGCGGTATATTTCGTGGGCATAGTTAGAGCAGCTGTAAAGCCAGCTTATTAAGAGACTGCAAATTAAAATCCCAACGGGAAATGGAGACCGGCTAATGAAATATTTCTCAAGACAAAAGACGTTCATTCCATCAGAATAATTCGCATTGTGACGACTCTCGCCAAAGACGGCTGACGGAATTCCCTTACTAATGAAATCTGTCTTATGCAAGATTAACTCACCTGGACAGGTGAGCGGATTAGATGGGATTAGATTTTCCTACCTGAGCTTCGACCCAGAATTCCCGATGATGGCCTTCATGAGGCAACTCGATGCGGAACCCTTCAGCTCAGACTCAGTGTCACATTCCCTGGAAATGTTATACAAACCCAAATGTTACTCAAGCCTCAATGTTACTCAAACTAAAATGTTACTCAAACTAAAATGTTACTCAAACTAAAATGTTACTCAAACTAAAATGTTACTCAAACTAAAATGTTACTCAAACTAAAATGTTACTCAAACTAAAATTTTACTCAAACTAAAATGTTACTCAAACCCAAATGTTATGCAAACCTAAATGTTACTCAAACCCAAATGTTACTCAAACTAAAATGTTACTCAAACCCAAATGTTATGCAAACCTAAATGTTACTCAGACCCAAATGTTACTCAAACTAAAATGTTACTCAAACCCAAATGTTACTCAAACCCAAAAGTTACTCAGACCCAAATGTTACTCAAACCCAAATGTTATGCAAACCTAAATGTTACTCAGACCCAAAAGTTACTCAAACCCAAATGTTATTCAGACCCAAATGTTATTCAGACCCAAATGTTATTCAGACCCAAATGTTATTCAGACCCAAATGTTATTCAGACCCAAATGTTACTCAGACCCAAATGTTACTCAAACTCAAATGTTACACGATGTATGTAGTCAGACACTTACCACAGCACTGTTTAATTATATAAGACAAACTGTGGTACAATGTAGAAGATTGGTAAGAGTGCTCAGCTTGTGATGCAGAGAGTAATGTTTCAAACCTCCTGCCCTGAGGAGATTAATGTGCAGGGACCTTGAGCAAGTCCTTCAATCATAATTATCAGCGCTATCGATTGATGTGTTCTCATTGCATAATAATAATGTACACAAGCCCACATGTAAAACAAAGCCAAAATGTAACACAAAGCCAAAATGTAACACAAAGCCAAAATGTAACACAACGCCCAAATGTAACACAAAGCCAAAATGTAACACAAAGCCCAAATGTAACACAAAGCCAAAATGTAACACAAAGCCCAAATGTAACACAAAGCCCAAATGTCTAGTGTACCATGAGCATTAGCATTACCACAAGGCCAGGCACGTAGCGAGACCTAAATTCAAGACAAGGTGGCCACAGAAATGTGATTTTAAAATTCCCTGAGTTTTCCAGGTTTTCGACGGTGTTAGCAAAACCTTCAGCAATGTTATATACTTGCACTCTGCTACTAAGCAGTAAGCAATCATAGACCTCCTAATTTCTTGCACAAAGAAATCACGCCAAAACAGGCGTTAAATAATCGATCTGAACAAATTCCCTGAGTGATGGAGGAATTCCCTGAGTTTTCCCTGAGTTTTCCAGAGTTAAGAAATTCCCTGAGTTTTCCCTGATTTCGCTGTTTTCCAGAGTTGTGGCCACTCTGCAATAGGAGGCAATTTCACAGACCATTGGCAAAATTCTGGTCATTAGTCAATCGAAGTGCCAGTATATATAAAAAAGCAAGAAGAGGCAACTGCCTTCTCAGTGTAGCTATATGCCTATGCCTGACAAGTCTTAACATTACACAAGCCCATCGTTGAACAAGCCCTAGTGTTATTAAAGCGCCATACCGGACAATCGAATGCGTTGACATGATGAACTCTGGATTTCCATTCATTGGGTTTTTGAAGAGCTTACTCTTCGTCTGAACGAAGACGTAACGACTTTCGTGCAGTCGAAAACGATAGACGCCACTTGTGTTCGACCCATTCATTATGACTAGAAAACAAGATCAACGACTAAATCAAACAACTGGCAGTAAGTAGTTCAGAATCACGTAATCAATTCATTAATTCATTAATATATTAGAAGAAAAAATTAAATAATAAATTAACATTAATAACAAAGTAATCATGGTAATAATAATAGCAGTAAAAAAATAATTATTATAATAATAGTAATACAACCAACCACCACCACCACCACCACCACCACCAAGACCCCACCACCACCACCAACAACAACAACAACAACAACAACAACAACAACAACAACAACAACAACAACAGTAATAACAACAACAACAATTTACACATACATACATCCATACATATATACAAACATTCATACATAAATACATACATACATACATACATATATGCATACATAGACACATACATCCGAGAGATGTTTAATGATAGCCCCGAAGACTCAGTTCATCCGATGGAAGTTCATCCAATGCAGAAGCAGCAGCAGCAGCAGAACATCAACGCAAGAATGAACTGAAGCCAAATTAAACGAAATTTCGCATCCAACCGCAAAGCTTCTTTAGCCAGCTTCTCTCTTCCGGTTCTTTTGTGTGCCGTTAATGCATTCCAATTTAGCCAGCGGACGAAACTCATTTAATTGGCATCATCATCACCATCATCATCATCGTCATCGTCGCCATCATCGTCGTCGTCGTCATCATCGTCATCATCGTAATCGTCGTCATCATCATCGTCATCATCATCATCATCATCATCATCATCATCGTCATCATCATCATCATCATCATCATCATCATCATCATCATCATCATCATCATCATCATCATCATCATCATCGTAATCGTCGTCATCATCATCGTCATCATCATCATCATCGTCATCGTCATCATCATCATCATCATCATCATCATCATCATCGTCATCGTCATCATCATCATCATTATCATCAGTAGCAGCAACATCAGCTTCATCAACATCCACCACTAGTATCACAGATAAGTGTTACAGAAGATTTTACAGATAATTGTTAGACAGGTGTTACAGGTAAGTGTTACAGACAGATGTCATGGATAATTGTTACAGACAACTGTAGGAGACAAATATTATGTACTAGTATTACAGGCAAACGTTACAGACACTTTTAAATGTACCAGGGTTACAGACACATGTTACAAACTCCCCAAAAAATGCATCAGTATAACAGAGAAGACTCCATGATGGTGTTACATCGCACTATACAACTATTTTGCAACATTTACAATTGTAAACACAACATGAACAATTTTTACAAGTTACACACCAGTGTTACATACCAGTGTTATAAACACAAGTTACAAACAAGTGTAATGTACTCATGCTACAGACAAGTTTTACACCAGTGCAGTACACTAGTATTATGCATCAAAGTTACAAAAAAGCGTTACACACCAGTGTAATGCTGCAGAGTATATCACCGGTGAGACCAACGCTGCACATCGGTGCAATTTTTCAGTTCTAGGCAACAGCCCTATAGGGGAGGCCGAAATCCAAAATCTCCCCAAAATCTGCCCGATCATAAAGATATTACGATCAAACGTCATGGATATCATAAGTTATTACGAACATAAGTTATTAAGGGCTCAGCTAGACTGCGTCACTGCCGCCAAATGAGAATTGGTCGCCTGGGGGGCAGTCAAGCGGATTACGCGTCGGATAGATCAACGTCCAGTCGCTGAAAAATATCGCCACATCAGCTGCGCCACAGGAACGCCTTATTAGGAAAATCCGATCCAGTCCTATAGACCCACAGCTCCCCCCTCTCTCTCTCTCTTTGTTTCTCTCTCCTCTGTCTCTCTCTCTCTCTCTCTCTCTCTCTCTCTCTCTCTCTTTTCTCTTCCTCTGTCTCTGTGTCTCTCTCTCTTTGTTTCTCTTCCTCTGTCTCTGTGTCTCTCTGTGTCTCTCTGTCTCACTCTGTCACTGTCTGTCTTTATCTCCCCCTTTCTCTCTGTCTCTATATCTCTCTCACTCTGTCACTGTCTCTCTGTCTATATGTCTGTCTCTCTCTGTCTTTCTCTTCCTCTCTGTCTTTTTCTCCCTCTTCTCTCTGTCTCTATATCTCTTGCTCTGTCACTGTCTCTCTCTGTCTCTATGGCTGTCTCTCTCTGTCTTCATCTCCCTCTTTCTTTCTGTCGCCCCTTGTCTCTGTCTCTACCTCTCTTTCTCTCAAGCTCCGTTTGCGTCTCTCTGACAGTCTCTGTCTCTCCTTCTCTCTCTCCCCACCCCAAATAACCTCTGACCTCTCTGAAGTCGCAGGAAGGGCAATGGCGTCGTATCTTGCCGTCGAAGGCACCCAGTGGGTGGCAAGGCAGTAAATCACGGATCCCTTGCGATCAGACGAGATCTATGTAGCATTTATATAGCGCCACTTTCAAAGCACTGTCCATAATTTTTTAATCCTAAGGAATCATATGTAACATAATAATAATAATAATTATTAAATAATAATAATAATAATAATAATAATAATAATAAATAATAATAATAATAATAATAATAATAATAATAATTATTAGTGTTTGTTATGCCTGATTTGGAGGAGACGTAACCGTTCCAGATGTTCATTTAGCTCTGTCTCCGGACAATTTTTATATCACCTGAGGGATCATATCTACCTCGGGTAAAAAAAAAAAAAAAAAATAATAATAATAATAATAATAATAATAATAATAATAATAATAATAATAATAATAATAATACTAATAATAATAATAATAATAATAATAATTTCTATACCCTGGATTTTATCATTTTTGGACAACCCCTCTAGTGTTAAACAATGATGTATAGCTCTTGTATAGGCGCTATATAAATAGGCACTTAGAATTAGAGCTACAGTTACCTTCGCGATGGTGCTTCAGCAGCTGCGGTCGGTCGTTGCCATGGCAAAAGTCCTGAACGTTTTCTCCGATCAGTTTCGAATAGGAATGACTTCCGGCTTTCTGTCCTCCGCTGCAACAGATGAGGAAAGGGAGTGGCAACAGTTATTCAGTGCAAAATTACATTGTATGTAACTATACAATGTAATGCGATCGGGTTACGTAATGTAACTACCAATGTAATGTGAATATAATGCGAGCACCTCTGAGTAGATATCTAGAAGGGGTGCTGTATCAAGTTTCTTTGATTGATTGACTGATTGGCTGATTGATTCATGTAATGTAACAACCCAAGTGTAATGTGAATGTAACGTGATTGGTTTATGCAATGTAACTGCACAGTGTAATGTGATCTTGCCAGATAATGTAATGTGTTCGCATGAAGCAATGCAACGTTTACAGTGTAACATATTCTTGTAATGCAATTATGCAATGTAATGTTGTTTCATAATATAATGTAACTTTTACAATGTAATGTGTCTTATATCAGACAGAAAGACAGATTCACATACTTATACAAAGAGACTGACAGACATACATACATACATACATACAGAAACTTAGGCAGACCAGCAGATACACACACTTGTACAAACAGACACACAGCATTGGCGTAACGAAGGGTTTCAGCGCCCAGGGGCAAGAGTTGATGACTGCACCATTTTTAATTTTCTTGTTGGCTTTTAATCGTTCTTGCAATAGTACTTTGTACCATTGAAAGCTAATTTTGCGTCCCCCATGCGCTGCGCCAGAGGGCGGTTACCCCTCTGCCCCCCACTCCGTTACATCACTGACACTTAGACCTCCTATAGGCCTCCCCATATAGACTGGTAAGGTGGTAATACCTTGTGTCGCAGGCGAGTATCTTTCCTTTCAGGTCCTGTTTCGTAGTGAACTTCTCGATGCCAAGTGAAGTTGTGCTCTTCTCTACGCAACCCACGCGACGAGCAATGCACGCCAGGAGACAACGGCTCGCTATGAAAAGAAAAGGAGCATCAAAATATCACACAAACACACATACACACATACACACCGTCCCTCTATCCCTCGCTCTATCTCTCTATCTATCTAACTATCAATCTATCTATATTAAATCTGCCGGTATATCCATCCATCCATCCATCCATCCATCCATCCATCCATCCATCCATCCATCCATCCATCCATCCATCCATCCATCCATCCATCCATCCATCCATCCATCCATCCATCCATCCATCCATCCATCCATCCATCCATCCATCCATCCATCCATCCATCCATCCATCCATCTGGTCGTCTAACAACTGCATTTTATTCTTCATATTGGATATCTAGACAACCCTTCTGACTTGACGCAGTGCTCGTGAATAAGCTGGTGCCCTGCACCTAGATTTCAAGCAGCACATCATAAATTTCTGAGTTCACTATTACAATATCGAGGCAAGTCGCAGGGACTGGCTAGGAAAGCTGCAGACGTCAGAACTCGGGAGGCAATTAAATGAAGGAAATAACAGAGGGGCAATATGTAAGATGGCAAGTCCCTTCGTTTATGTTCAGTTCTTATTCCCCAGACTTATCATTATTTAACCAGGTCTTCTGAAAGTCTTCCTCTGGTCATACCTAGGACTGTTCTTAATGAACGAGATTTTCTCTCGCTGGACCTAGTTTGCAATTCTCTTCCTGTATCTGTCTGCTATGCTCAGTCGCTTGTGTCATTTCGTTCTCAACGTAAGACTTGCATTTTTCAAATTGCTTATCCACCTTAGGCTGCCTCTCTGTCTCTTATATGGACTGGTCTTCTGGATGTTGACCTCATTATGGCTTGGTTTTGGTGTGCCATCATTCGACGTCTTTTGCATTAGACACTGGCATGACAGAAGTCGCAAATAAATTAAAAAAATTAACAATAAAATTCATAATAAAAAATATTACAAATTAAATAAAAAATAATAAAAAAGTAATTGTACCAATAAAAGTGC
>JACEVL010001256.1:195000-297500 GCA_020284085.1 Aporrectodea caliginosa | reverse complement strand
TGACCATACCACTCCGCACTTGACCATACCACTCTGTACTGGACCATACCACTCTGCACTTGACCATACCACTCCACACTGGACCATACCACTCTGCACTTGACCATACCTCGCCTGTGTGGGTGACTTGTAAAGAACTACTGACCGGGTGGTTTGACGTTCATTCGACAGGAGAACGTTCTGCTCTTCGAGGTCGACTCCTTTGACAACAGCTCGAGGCTCTTCGTGAAGTGACTGTAGTCCTCTCCATGGACGAGGTTGTAGATCTTGTTTCCGATCAAGTCATCCTGTCAACGAAAACAGAAAACTCTCCTCCCAATACTTCTTCTAATCTAATCTAAACCAATCTAATCTCTCCACTCTGTCAATGCTCAGAGCATCAAACTATGGCCGTATTTATGTATATATATATATATATATATATATATTGTGTGTGTGTGTGCGGTCTTGTGTGTGTGTGTGTGTGTGTGTGTGGGTGTATGTGGATGTTCGTTTGTGTGTGTCTGTGTTTGTGTGTGTCTGTGTTTGTGTGTGTTTGTGTGCCTGCTTTATACTGTAATGCAAACTGGCGCGTTCAATGAACTCTGAAGAACTTTGTGGGTGGCACTGTACTTGACCTGACCTTACTGCACCAAAGTACATTATTGTCTATCACGTGCAAAAAACGTTGAGACACTTCTCCAGCATCACTATCTTAACACGTAAGCCTCACACATGAAACGCTACATCTGTGGTCAAAAAACATGTTCCATCAAGGGCCAAAACAAGCTATTATGTAACTCCCGGCGGGCCATGTATCTTCACTACAAATTTTTTTCTATAGAATACATAAAATTAATTAAAGCTCATACTATAGAAAATGAAATCACGTTGCTACTGAAACATTTCTATTTAATTGAAATATTCATGTGACTTAGGAAAAAACTCTTGGAGAATACGTGTGCTGTCCTTAGGCTCTACAAATAAGTGTTCTCACATTTCATGGCACGAAGGGAGCAACTCGACATTATCCGAGTTCTCTTAACTTAGATACTGACTGGATGTCATTGAAAATACAATACAACACAGTGCAACTGTATTCGATACAACACAGTGCAACTGTATTTGATTCTGCCCTCATTCCAAATTTCAGAAGTGCACACACTACCATACGAAAGAACATTGATGGCCCTGAGCAATTTTGCATTAAGGACTTGCTGACCATCCCAACACAGTGACCGATTTAGTGGAGGCTTGAACCCATTGTCTCCACACAACAGTTCAGCTACCGTACCCAAGTAAAGAACCAGTTTACTCTATAGAAAAAAATACAGTGAATGATGCCTACAATTTGCGGCTGTCACAGATAATAAGATAAGCCAGTTGGTCCTGAATTCCCTTACAGTGACTCAAACACCCTGCACCTTACCCGGATTAGATAAGCCCTTGGGAACAATCCCCACCCCACAAAAACCAAGCAAAAAATTGAAATTCTGTCAATTATTTAACCCTTAGGCATTTGGCATTGTAAAATGCCCTAGAATTAGCTCACTACTGGTAATAATGTCATCCATTACTGAATAGCATTTTTATGATGTCATGCAAGGTTGAGTGAAATATTTTATGAATCATCCAAGAATGAATAACATCTTTTAGGATTTCATCCATGACTGATTAACATCTTTCATGACTGCATAACATCTATTATGATGTCATACAAGATTGAATAACCATAAATTTTAAACCATAACCATAAATTTTATTGAACCCAAGTATAAAACAACGAAAAGCAAGTACAACAGAGAAAAAAAACAGACAAACAACAAGAGGATCAAAAGGAATACGACCCTAAGGGACCTAGGTCCCGCTAATGGGTCACCTGTAACAAGGCAAATTTTTTGGCAGAACAATTGAAACACAAGTATGAGATATAACATAATAATTCTTAACTAGTTAACTAAGCATCCTTCATGATGTCATCCAAGGCTGAATAACTCCAATTATGATATTATTCAAGGCTGAATAACAGTAATTATGATCATACCTAGAAATCGGTCTCTATGTAATCACAGCCTGCATAACATTGCTTTGCATTGTATATCAACTCTTAAGAGCAAACATCAAGAGTCCTTAGACTTAGAGTCGCTCTCCAGACTAATACGAAGCAAAGCGGGATGAGGAGAAAGCCACAAAGAAACAACCAGAAGAAGTCTTACTTATAGCAGGAAAAAGAAAGTAATTCATTGTCACCTTTGTGTACTTGAGGTACTGAGTCACATTCTCCGATATAAACTGAATCTTTCCCATGTTGTCTACCATGAAAAGAAAACCGTCAAGTGCCTACAACACCAAAAACACACCTCAGATACATTAACATAATTATATATATTGTTTAAATACATGTCTATAATTATATATGTATATTTATGTATATATACATGTGTGTGTACATTTATACATATATAGCATATATATATATGTATGTAGGTGGATTTGTGGGGCGCGGTGGTGTAGGGGTATATATATATATCCACCTCATATGGACCCTGGGCAAGTCCTTCACTCGCAATTGCTCATGTGTGAAACTCCGATTCAGTGTGTGTAGTCGGGAGCGCCTGAGTAGAAATCTTGAAGGGCGCTATATAAATATCTGAAATGAACGAATGATATATGTGTGTGTGTGTGTGTTTGTATGTACATGTATTCATGTATGTTTGTATGTTTGTGCATGCATGCATATATGCCTGAATGTGTGCATGTATGTGTGTACGTAACGTACATACGTACGCATGCATGTATGTAAAACTATGAATGTATGTCACTCAACATATAATTAACAACCTCAAAGAAACCTTTCAAAGGTGTTGGCCTACATTTTACAATTCATTAGGGGCGATACTCGGAGAAGTCACCACCGGTTGACTCCCTCAAACACGCATCCCACAATCGGAGTCTCTCCCTCATCAATCTCGAAGTCTAAAACCTCCTGGCCATCCAAGTACCAACAGTATTATTCACTGCACGTGCCAGTGTTGTACAGACTGTCTTCAAAGCTACCACCCAACCTGTTCTGTTGGCTTGTTTTTTTGTATCTTTGTAGAGACGGGCTGAGAAACATTATCGGCTTATCTCAAGTTGCACCTCTTTAGATCTGCCCGATAGCCATTCACAACAGACTCTGCGAGTGTCATCACACATACAGAAGACATCATACACACACACACACACACACACACACACACACACACACACACACACACACACACACACACACACACACACACACACACACACACACACACACACATACACACACACAGTACACACACACACACACACACACACACACACATACACACACAGACACACACATATAGACACACACACACACACACACACATCCACACACATACACACACATACACACACATAGACACACAAAGTAAATAAATACATACGTACAATGTACATACACCTTTACAAACATATATGCATACTTGCATACAATATATATATATATACATATATATATATTGTATGCATATAATGCCATATATATATATATATATATACTTGTATATATAATATGTGCATAGACACACAGAGACACACATACATACATTATAATCAAATACACATAACATGTACATTGTAAATAGGTACATACACACAAGTACATACATACATCCAAAACATAAAAACAGACATCATCATCATCATCGTCGTCGTCATCATCAGTTCCTGACGCCAGCCATTTGGCGGCGATGGGTACGAATAAATGATCTCCATTGTCCTTGATCATTTGTCAAGTCCATTGCTCCCCTTAGTGTTAGTCCAAGTGATGTTATGTCCTCTTTTAAGTCGTCTATCCAGCCTATAGTCTTGGTCTGACTTTGTTTCTTTTTCCTTCGAATCTTGCATGTCGTGCACTGTGTTGCATTCGGTCAACAAGCATTCTCTCTACAAGTGCCAGACCATTGGGGGAGGGGGCGGTTCTTCATTGAACGACTTTGTCTAGCAGAGTTATTTGAATACCTAATGATTGTCTTATGTCATCATTTCAAACAGACTTATCTGCATACAAATAAGCATATACATGTATACACTACATAGTCTAGTACATACATAATAGATAATTAAAGATACACAAACGATACACAGCCATACACAGACATATATATGTAGACACGTGAAAGGTGCAGTGGGCGTGTTTCCACCCAGGTGTGTGGTGCGTGCTCGTATGTGTGTCTGATCGTGTTACCTCGAGTAGTAGAGGTCCGATGATGTCATTGGCGAGAACAGACGGACTCCTCGTTGACGACACTTGACTCTGTTGTACGATGTCTTTGTTGCTCTCTACAACAACACAGACAACAAGTGAACACAGATTAAGAACAACAATACCAATGACGATATCTGAACACTCTCTGGCAGCATGCCCACAAATTATTATTATTATTATTGCTATTATTATGGCTTAGAGAGAATGCCAGTTGACCGAATCCCAAACAACGCAAAACAAGAGTTTTTCGAAGGAAAAAGAAACAAAGGCAGTCCAAGACTATGCTGGATAGATAATACAAATGAGGACATAACATCACTTTGGCATAACACTAAGTGGAACAATGGACTTGACAAATGACCAAGGAAACTGGAGATGATTTATTCGTACCCATCGCCACCAAATGTCTGGCATCAGAAGTGATGATGATGATGATGATGTAATAACGAAGACGATTATAGTTGCCCTAATACTCCTGTATTCAAGCTTCTTACTGGAACCACCAGAATGCAGGGCAGTGACGTAACTGACGATGTGTATTTGCTAGAAAAGGGTTTCTAATAGAGGTATACGGGCGGCCTATCCAATGACTCCGCATAGAAGACACACGCTTTTCAATATGGAAGACATCAGGAGTTGCGCAGAATTAAACGATATCTCTTCATCCAATCACGAAGAAGAAGATTAACTACGCTTGCGTTGACTGCACTGTAAATCCTCAGAACGCCGGACGCGTCCGGCAGCACATCTCACACGTTCTATAAATGAACACGGGCGTTTAAAAATATGAACACACGTGTTCAATACGACGCGTCGTGCGTTCAAGTTACGGGAAACAGACATGTAGCCTACGTCAAAGACGCTGTAACTGTATAGGCCTATAGGTCTAAGGGGAAAATTGTCCATGATAAGCCTGCTTAGAAATGCAGAATTTATTATGTAGCCTAAATGATAAAAAAAATTATCGAAATCAAGTCAGAATACTTCAAACAACGATAATGGCGCGATATATAGCCTATATGCTAACAATCAAAATCGACATGTAGGCCTAACGCTGAAGCCTATACGATAAAAACAATTATAAATGGCATGAATAACCTTTAAATTCGTTTAGCATTTGTACATGAAGTAAGTTGAATAAAAGTGTAGACTACGTTGGAGCTGCACTTTTGAACACCGGTGTTCAATTAAGGACTCGTTGGTATGCTATATTTGAACGCATGCGTTCAATTTTTGACCACGACATGATGAATATTAATTACGTCTTCGTCCCCGAATTAGTGATCTTGTCGAATAGTTCACCAAGTTTGTGTTAAATATTCAGTCCGGGCATCGCAGTAGAAATTTTTATGAAATCGAGATATTATAATAATCTTATGTTTCGCTTTGTTTACGATATATTTTTTCATTTTGCAAAGCCATACGCCCATCGAGGCTAACCATATGGTTCATGAATATTAAAATTACGTCTACGTACGCGACCCACTTTCGTTTTTGGCGGAATGGCGGTTATGTTTCGAAAAAATCTGTTGGAATGGTTCATTTTGTGCTTAAAATTGTTGTAAAACTACACAAGCGTGAGTATTTTTCCACACGAAATGTGCAAACGTGACCTCATTATATTCAGTAGCAAATTTGCAAAGTAGGCTACTTTAGACGCTATAAAAATCTCTTTAAAACACATTTTCAAAACAGGCTTTCGGCGATTACGATACTGGCCGAAGGTTACCAAGCACGAGACACATGCCACCCAATGTTGTGTTGAAGGTCAGTGACCGTTGATTCATAAAGTTTTCTGGACAATGGTGAAAACAAATAATTTTAATTGGTTTGCAAATTAGGCCTCCGTGAACTGTAAGTTCTTTTCAAGTGTTTCTCACACCAGATGATGTATACAAGCAAGGAGCAATTCAATGTGCCATGCAAATTTTATAATAATGAGCATTAACCTACTCTTGAATGTAAGTTCTTCACCCAGCTGCTCAAATATATTTCCATTATATTTGCAACCTTTGTACCTAAGCTATAGGACATATGATGTACAGTTCTCTCTGTGTCTTCGTGCCTGCAATGTGCATTGAATGTTTCTGAATGTTGTGCACTTTGTTTCAGATCATTGCAGACAATGTCCTGTGGCATTGTAATGTGACTAAAGTGCCAAAGACCAATATTCTGAGTGCCACCCTGCTGCTGCTTGTCTCAAACTATATTTTCGACCTTAGAATACTCTAGGTTTTATGCATAATCTTTTGGGCGTTCTCCACATCTATTGTGAAGGACACCAGCTAGCAGTTCCAATTTTTCATTACAAAAACTGATGTTATTTAAAGTTTAAGATTTACCCGAGATTAACTAGTGACACTGAGTACAGAACCATTATGCCCTAATCCTTAATTTCAAGTTTATTTGCCAGTGTATTCAAGATTAGCATTCTTCCATGAGACTGGATATCCACCAGAATGGGAGGGCAAATGCGGACAAGGGATGAAGTCTTATGGCTTAAGCAGACAAGATGGGTCTGCATGACGAAGGCTTTTAGTGTATTAAGCACCAACTTCATTTATAAGATGGGAGACATTGATTCAGTTTTTACAGCTTTGAGTGCTGTAATTGACGTATGGAGCTTTACTTTCAAGTTTCAAATAGCAAGTATATATTCCGATACGCATGTGCTTATAAATTAAGATATAGAACAAGGTTTTGTAAGGTTGTCGCATGTTAGTGCTTATATGTGCTAGACGTAAAGTGGGAGAGTAAGGCCATTTATTTTTGGGGGCGCGTTAAAGCATTTGCACACGTCATGCGTTAACGAGTAGAACACATGCATGCATTAAGGATTTCGTTATATTTTAAAATCATATATACGTGTTTTCTCTAAACTTGGTTATGGCAGTGTTTTTATAGGTTGGAACACTAGTTTCATGAAGAGCACATGCCTTTTAGAGCACTAGCGTTTAAGCAGGGTTTGAAACGCGTTCTATTAGTGTTACGCGTTAAAGCTATTGCAGTCATGACGCGTTTAAAAATCATAACACTAGTGTGTTTAATGATAGCGTTAACATTAGAAACGCCGGACGCGTTCTATAACGCACTAGTAACACTAGTGTTCAAAAACTTAATGCCAGCGTTAACATTAGAAACGCCGGACGCGTTCTATTAGTGACGCGCATAGGTGTTCAATAATCATAACACTAGTGTTCAAAAACTTAATGCCAGCGTTAACATTAGAAACGCCCGGACGCGTTCTATTAGTGTTACAATTTGGCGTTTAAAAATGTGTTCTAGTTGTGAACACTCGGCTTTAGAGTGTGAGACAAGCGGTCAGCCAGAAAGATATAGAAGAAGACGAGATAGCCCTGGGGCAACCATGGGTATGAAGTTCTAATGACTTCATTTTCTTTGCCTCGGCATATGATTGTGTGTGGCCAGTCCTCTCCCTCGCTGTCTCATCATCCCACTGACAGTGTATAGGGTTAGTGCACTCATTATAGCTGAGTTGGCTAGGGGTACAGATGGAGCAGAAATCTCAAACCAAATTTTGGCCTTGGCGGGAAATTGAACCTCTGAATTCTCTACTGACAGTCCAGCCCATGCACCAACACACATACACACACACGCACACACACCAACACACACACGCATATATTATACAAACAGTGCAGGATAGACCAGCAGACGTTCTAAGACGATCAAACTACGAAAACACGATGATTCCATTCTACCGCAATACAATACCAAAAAAGTTGCATTGAACCAAGCAGCTCAGGACCGAACACTGTCCAACATCTATGTACACTGTACAGTAAGTATACGACATGCAGCATAGGCCTACAGGACCGTATAGTCAACGCCCAATAATTATCAGAGTATAGATTCCGTAAGAAGTACTAAAGAGTATTCAATAAAGACGGAAGCCTGTGGGCAGGTGCAAAGATAATAAACGCGGACAGGACGGCATTTCTTCCGCCATAAAGGCCTGATATTAAACCGGTCATAACTCTGCCCAGGCAGGTCATACAGTCACCGGGAAAATGACTTTCCTATCGGCCACCTGTCACGCGCTGACGGTCCTCACAGTCACGTGACCACGCCACGCCCATAGACGACGAAAATCGAAAAAGCATTAGCCAGCTCTCTCCGTGTCTGTGCTCATACGCGAGTCGTTTATTTGCGAAACTTCTGCCGCACATAACGCTGGTTTTAGCTCGTGAACTGCATCTCGGTAGAGATCGAAATACCAAACGCATTGGGCATTTGGACGATAGGACTGATTTAAATTCGTAGCCTAGGCCTAATCGTAATCATAAATGTAAATTTATATATAGCACATAAATGAAAAATCCATAGTGGGAATAACCGATCGGACGACAGAAGACCACGATCGAAAAGAACATAAAATCATATTGTATGTACATATATAATAGTGATAATACCAGTGTTTTAATGATTTTTCGACATCAAACCCGCTATGGTTTTAATTCCAACCGTAGGGTACAGGGTGGGCGTTTCTCTCGCGCTAATAAAGATCGCATATATTTTATGGGGACGACTATAGATAAGCTGAGTCAGCTTCTTCTCCACATTGAATCGTTTACTACACAGGATCATTGAAGAACAATTCTGAGACTGTATAATTTGATCATACTTTGATCATCCATACTGTTCGATTGTTTTTACTGTTCGATTCTGAATAAACCTAAATCTATCAGGTCCAAGCTATATACCGAATATAAAGTCACACTTTAAAAACTGTTTATGCTATTGAATCGTTTTTTCTCTACTGAAATTGTCATATACCTTTTCACTATTGCTTGCAATGTTGATGTACAGGGTGGGCGGTTGTCTCGCGCTAATAAAGATCACACTCTGATTGGTGTGCACTGCGAGAGGCGCTATATAAATTGGTAGATACAATACAATACAATTTCTCACTCACACACTCTCTTTCGCTCTAAACTAAAACCTCTTCCAGTCTACTTATGGCCGTTAATGTTTGCCCATCTTCAATGTGCACCTCTGAACTTTATAAGGAGGCTATCATCAAATTACATTTGTTTGTATTGTATTGTATTGTACATCTTCTAGTCTTCTGTATATTGACCTGATCACTGCTTGCTTTTGTTGCACCATCACTTGCCGTCTAGTGCATTAGACACAGGCGCAATAGAAGTTACTAATAAAAAACACTTTCACCCTAGAGAGAGCACTCGGGTTTTAACTCTGGTCAGACTAATCAAGCCAATTACACCAAACGCTAATCTAAACGCCTCTTGCAATACGATGCAGAATGATTATTCTCGCTGTTGTATATTATTCGCCGAGTCCAAAGATTGCTCAGTATAAGTCTGGACCACGCCTGCCTGTGACGATACTATAGGCCTAGACTTCAGTTGAGACATGAGGCCCCGTTGTATAACTGCCTTGTCCTTATCAGGTCCCACTGAACGAGGACGGCACGCGCTACTAACATGCACGTGCCCACACAACCACAGTTTATCAGGTATAAGGGCCCAATATAAGACCAACAAACTGTTACGACTTCGCCTTTAAACACATTGGCTACCAGCGCTCGTGAATAAGCTTGGCTTTCGAGTGGCGCTTTAGAAGTTTGGAGCTACCGGTTACGATTACGTTTACCAATCGTAAATTGTAATCTTAAAGATGTTTTAAAGCGTACTTAAAGATAAGGCGTTACGTCTCTAAAAACCTCTGACCCAAATGCCCACCACGCCACTTTCACGTGGTACCCCTGTTGGAAACAAAGTGCGTGGTGGCGACCGAGCCCTCGCCGGTAGCCCAGAGACAAGGAGTCGGAAGGACGGACGATGAAGGACATCGACGCTCGGAGATGGTGTCTCGCTAAAAACACCGAGAGGAAGGCAACGGGAAACGACCTCTCTAATTTCCCAAGAAACACTTGCAATGACGACGAAAAAAAGAGTGGAGTCATTGGAAGTTGGAACCTGCCGAAGGGCAGAGAACTTAAAGAAGACAGATAAGACTGGGAGCTGTGACGTGTCAGAGGGGTTGTCAAGAGATACTACTAATTAGATAATTAGGTAATACTAATTAAAGAACCAAAGTCCTGCTGCCAGATAATCCCAGACAGAATGAGGATGTAGAGGAGGTGCTAAGGCGCGTGTCGTTTAAGACGAGAGAGATAGGAAGGGCCAAGATCCCATCGTGCTTTTCCTCTGCTAGACCTTAGTATTGGAATAGTCTTGCGTTGGTTGCATTGAACTGCAATTGTAATTGTAGATACGGCAATTTCTATAGCATTGTCAGCAGCAAGCCACTATCCTATAGATGCTTTACAGTTTACAGTAAACTGCAAACACAAAGGCTAAAGTTTGCATAGTCACATAATATATAAATCATAATTATTATGTATATGCGCGTCTCTACTCTTCCTCCCACTCTCGACTTCCTCCATTTCCACTTCCTTTCCCCTCTTCCTTATCCAGTACCCTTCCAAGTTCCTCTGTCTCCTTCACCTCCTTTCTTCCCTTCTTCCTCCCTTCTCATTTTCTTCATCATCCTAATCTCTTCCTCCCTTCTCATTCTCTTCTTCCTTCTCCTCCTCTTCCTCCCCTCCACTCTTCCTCCTCCTCCTCTTCCTTCCTTTTCTCCTCTTTCTTCCCTCCTCCTCCTCCTCCTCCTCCTCCTCCTCCTCCTATTCCTCCTCCTCCTATTCCTCCTCCTCCTCTTTTCCTCCTCCCTCAGCTGTTTCTCTCCATTCCGTGGGCGTCATCGCTGCGGTCGATTGCTAAGCGTCGCTCGTAAGTTGTGCGGCTGATGCTGAATAATTCACGTCCCTTAAACGCCAGCAATGAGGTTTACACGCGTTGTAAAAGACTCATGCATGTCCTACCAGACGAACACCAGCCAGAAAAGGAAGGAAGGAAGGAAGGGAAGGAAGGAAGGAAGGAAGGAAGGAAGAAGGAAGGAAGGAAGGAAGGAAGGAAGGAAGGAAGGAAGGAAGGAAGGAAGGAAGGAAGGAAGGAAGGAAGGAAGGAAGGAAGGAAGGAAGGAAGGAAGGAAGGAAGAAAGGAAGGAAGGAAGGAAGGAAGAAGGAAGGAAGAAGAAGGAAGGAAGGAAGGAAGGAAGAAAGGAAGGAAGGAAGGAATTTGAAGGATGGATGGATGGATGGATGGATGGATGAAGGAAGGAAGAGGAAGGAAGGAAGAAAAGGAAGGAAGGAAGGAAGGAAGAAGGAAGGAAGGAAGGAAGGAAGGAAGGAAGGAATGAAGGAAGGAAGGAAGGAAGGAAGGAAGGAAGGAAGGAAGGAAGGAAGGAAGGAAGGAAGCACCTATAGAATGATCTTTTGTATAGGGTAAATGACATTTAATGTGTCACTCGTTGGCTGCATTGGGCTTTTTGTAAAAACGATTTAAAATAACACTGCACTTAGTTAAGCAAAGCCGATTAAATGTGTAATTGCTGGAAATGCCATCAGACAATCTCCTAGGGGGTAAATTAGGTGATCCTTTTAGTATACTACTTTGTTATCTCATGGTCTCACTTTGGATGCTTATCAATATTTCACCAAAACTCCCACACACCGCCACATAAACTCTTCTCAAAATCACTTGATTGGCTAAAAGTCCCTCAGCGCATCCATTACAACATCGTATCTCTTACCTACAACGCCCTTCAAACCTCTCAACCCTCTTACATTCGCCAGCTAACCGCCCAGCTCTACTCGCTCATCATCATATCTTTCTCTACCTCGGCCTCCATCTCCTCCTCTCTGAAATTCTGCAACCGCTCCTTAGTCTATGCTGCACGAGCTCTTTAGAACGAACTCACAAAAGGTCTCCGCCAGTTTGCTCACCCTCCTATATCGCGCTACCTCTCCTCCTTCCACAACCTTCCACTCACGACTGAAAACCGAGCTCTTCAGCCTATCCTGAGTCTACTCCTGCGCCACCACACGACCACCATCATCACCGACTACCACCGTAGCACCATGCTGTCTCATCGGCTTGACCTCCCAGGATTTTCACCTGGCATTGGAACGAACAGAGGAGTTTGGCTTTTGCGGACTTGATTTGATACAGCGCCGGTAAATAAACTGGTCTTCCTGACTCGGTTTTGGTGTGGCACTGAGAAATTTCGAAGATTTGCATTACATTACATACACACCACGATACCGGGACATCATATAGCCTATATTGATGGACACACTCATACATACGTATGCATACAGTCTCATACATACACAGGTTCATACATACTCACACACCTGTACAACACATATATTGACCGATACATACAAGCACACAAGTAGACGAATGCTCTCATGCATAATTCGTCTGCAACTAAGGTAAGGTAAACGAAACTAACAATATCCGGTTCCATCGAAACGCGACCTGGGTCTTTGTTTGGCGTTCTACGGTGGACCCATTGTCTGCGGAGCGATACGAGTGATGATTGCTTTCATCGATCCACAATGGTGAGGGAAAAACAACGTTGCCCAACCCAACAGACAACGCAGTTTACACAGACCTCCTCCCAACTTAATGGGGGGCGGGGGGAACCATACCATCGTAGTTTCTGGTAACAAACACCATTGTTTCGCACACTGCCTACAGCCGGTTAAGTGATGCTTTCACGCGACGAGAGAGGCGCGTTTTCAAAATGACGTCACAACGAGCGGTAATTCAGTGCTAAGGTTCTAAGCATAGTCATTGCCTAGATTGGATCGTCAATGCTAGACTGTCACAAAGCAACTGGCAATACTGGATTGCCAAGAAAAAATTGCCAAGACCAGACTGCCAAGAAAAAATTACCAAAATTGCCAAGACAAAATTGCCAACATCATTGTGCCAAGACAAAATTGCCAACACCAGACTGCCAATACAAAATTCCCAAGATTGCCAAGAAAAAATTGCCAAACACCAGATTGTAATTTCTACAGCAGGATTGCCTCTGCAAGGTTGCCACTCCCGGATTTAATAGACCAAATTGCCAAGACTGGGCTTGCCATTCGTGGATTCCCAAGACTGTATTCCCACTCATAGTCTGCCAATACAGGAGTGCCAAAACAACACTGTCACAACCGTGCTGCCTAGCCAGGATTTCAAAGGGGAATAATAAACTGGGAAATCAACGCAAATAGATATCTCCATGCGGTCGGGTATCACAGCCGTCTTTGTGGACAGATTTATATGGCGCCCGCTCCAACTGATTTCAATAGAACCAGACTTATTCAGACGTTGGCAGGTCCGCACATAAAATCGACAAACAACTCCAGATAAAAGAGATCTGGGCACAAATGGAGGACGACGACCAGCCCCCCCTACCTCAGATAATAATCGAAAATAACAGAGGGATCCTCATTTCAAGTCCTGCCTTTGATCGTCGCGGCTGTGAAAAAAGACCTCATGATTTAGCCGTAATAATATCATTATTACTCTTAACAAGGGACTGTGTGCAACGTCTGCTGAATGCGCCGCGAAAGCCTCACACAATCTGATATCGACGACGGTGCTGATAAAATTGCAGAAAATTTCACCTCATTGCTCTGGTGTTGAATTTATACTGCGCTGTATATTGTATTTCTATTGTACCATCTTCTTTTGTAATGACTCTCATTGTGTCGAATTGTATTTTACTGATTCTATCATAATGTACTGTATTGCATAGAATTATATTGTACTGGATTCTACTGTATGCTTTGTATGTTATAAGAGCACAGGGGTGCTACTTGGCATAGTCTCCAATGACCTCTAGATTGCATTGTAGCATAGAATTATATTGTACTGGATTCTACTGTGTTTTATCTTATAAGAGCACAAGGATGCTACTTGGCATAGTCTCCAATGACCTCTAGAATCTAGAGTCTAGACTGTATTGTACTGCATAGAACTGAATAGTATTGTATCACAATATATTGCATTGTATTGTATCAAAGTATTTGTTCGAGGTCCCTTAAGAGGCGTTCTATGCATTGATACATCACTTCGTCGTCGAAACAGATGTGTCTTTGGAGACTATACTTCTAACGCTCCTCTACCCAGAAGGCATTTCATCAACCCCAAGCACAGACCCCTCCCCCAACCCCATAATTTACCCCTCATTGTCAGTATGTATACATGTATCCAAACACTTGATATAGCGCCATTTCAGCATCTCGCAAAAAGCGATTGCTTTTGATGATCGCTCCAATCCTACAATTCCTTCATCTTTCTTTCAATCACGTGTCAGACTTCACAGTGACGCTTTGACAGCACTGCAAAGGCGCCACATGAATGTCTCAATATGCACATACTTACAAACATACCCAAGGCTTGGTAGGGAAGGTGAGGCGGGGAGAAAATCCCCGTCTATGCCATGGAATTAGGAGACAACGGACAATGCAGACGTCGCTGTGCTATATGCCGCCATATACGGTTCTTGTGATTATCTTCACTGCGACAAGTCAAGATTGCCTTCATTTTCGGATTGCCTTTACTTCCAGATTGCCTTTACTTTCAGAAATTCAGATTGCCTCTATTTTCAGACAGCTTTACTTTCAGATTGCTTTGACTTCAGATTGTTTTAACTTCAGATTGCTTTTACTTTCAGATTGCCTCTATTTTCAGACAGCTTTACTTTCAGATTGCTTTGACTTCAGATTGTTTTAACTTCAGATTGCTTTTACTTTCAGATTGCTTCTATTTTCAGATTATTTTACTTTCAGATTGCTTTGACTTCAGATTGTTTTAACTTCAGATTGCCTTTATTTTCGGATTGCCTTTACGTCCATATTGCTTTTACTTTCAGATTGCTTTTACTTATCAGAGAGCCTTTACTTTCAGATTGCTTTTACTTCAGATTGCTTTTACTTTCGATTGCTTTTACTTCAGATTGCTTTACTTTCAGATTGCTTTACTTTCAGATTGCTTTTACTTCAAGATTGCTTTTACTTCAGAT
Source organism: Aporrectodea caliginosa (assembly GCA_020284085.1). Lineage (NCBI taxonomy): Eukaryota > Metazoa > Annelida > Clitellata > Crassiclitellata > Lumbricidae > Aporrectodea > Aporrectodea caliginosa. The sequence continues at coordinate 282,322 of JACEVL010001256.1, read as the reverse complement.
TGCTTTCACTTTCAGATTGCCTCTATTTTCGGATTGCCTTTACTTTCGTATTGCTTTTCTCTTAAGATTGCTTTAACTTTCAGATTGCGCTTACTTTCAGATTGCCACTGTCCAAACCGTTTGATAAAGGGGCCAATAAAGTCTCGGCGATTGGAAGGAGGAGATCGGAAGGGGAGGAACTGGAGGTCTTCTCATGGCTCTTCTGCCCTGACCGCCGCCGCCTTAAGACCGACCGACCGACCGCCATACGAAGCAAGTAGTCGCCACCGTTTAATAAGGCGCCTAAAGCGTCTTTCTGCACATCTGTCCATCCGTCCATCCATCAGTTTGTATGTTACTCTTCATACTTCTATCTGTCTGTCCTTCTGTATACCTGCGCCTCTCCTTGAGTCTGTCCGTCCGTCCCTTCTATCTGTCCGTACGCATGTCCTTGCGTCCGTCCCTTGTTACCGTGCGTCTGTCCGTCTGTGTATGCGTGTTGTCCGTGTCCGTCCCTATAGCTGTTATACCGTGCGTCTGTCCGTCTGTGCGTGCGTGCGTCGTACAAAGTGATCGTCGAGATGTTCTTCAGATTGATTGAACGACACTTGACGAAGACGTGATAGCCACCGACGACCGAAGCAGACGATCCTCCGATCGCATGGAGCCTCCCTGCCTTTGCACGCGCAACAGGTGTCAAACGAACGATACGACCCTCGCCAGACGACCTACAGACCGACAGACACACTAACCGACCAACAGACAGATCACTGCATTCCATTGGGCCACAGTTCGCTCTGCAGAACCTGTTGATATCAGTTACGTCAGATGCGGGTCATAACGGTTTAATCTTCATCGTTCAATGCTGTCGCAATCATAGTAGATTAATTTAAACCGACGCCAATTGACTACTGTAATTCCACCCTAGCAGAACAGCCAAAGTTCGGAATAGGTCAGCGCTCCAGTAGGTCCTCAACTGTGTTGACCGAGTGGTGGCCAATCAGACAAAACAATCTATACGAGACACGCTGCACTGGCTTCCTGTGGGGTTCTATTAAAGATCCTCCTATTTAGACAATGGCTGGCACTGCGCCTGCGTACATCAAAGAGCTTTGTCTTCCAGCTATGAGTCAGCCTCGTCTGCGATCACTGTGCTCTGCTGTCATTTGGGAACCACAGGTTCCTCGCTTCATCAGGATTTCTTATGCAACGGGTTCTTTCTCTGTTAGAACATTCTTCCTTTAAATACACGGGCTGGGCTGTCTCAATAGATTCGTCGCAACACTTTATATTCTGGTTATGTAACGTCTTATTTAGATCAGTGAGGCAGCCATGTAAGCAGCGCTTCTCGGAGGTGCTTGAAAGCGCGCAATATAAAGTGTTTTCGTACAATACATTACAATAACTGTCCTGTATTAAACAGAAATTTCAATGTAACTAAGAGTGTGCTGAATATCAGTTTCTTTTCACAGAGCTCTCACAAGCGTTCGTCTTACAGCTTCTTCTCATTCCTCGACTTCCTCTAACCATAAACCCTAACTTCTATCCTCAACCTTAATCATAAACCCTAACCCCAACCTTAACCACAAGCCTAACACGAAACCTAACCCTAATTACGAGCCCTAACCATGACGATAAACACCAACCATAAACCCTAAGCCAACCAAACCCTAACCCTATACCTAAACCCTAACCATAAACCTTAACCGTAAACGCCATGCCTTACATTAACCCTTAGCAGCTGGTTTCCCTGGCACACCTTTTGCTCGCTAATGAACTGATGGGTACCATGGCTAAAAAGAAGTATTCCTTCAGACTGGTCACACTGCATTCACAAAAGCCATGTCTGCCCGACTGGCAGCCACTGGTCTGCCTAGAAAGCAGAAAATGTCTGGTCTGAAAGAAGACAGAATGTCGCCTGCAGCCAGACAATTTTCTCACATAACATCGAAAGGATATGGTATAATGTATGGCCATGAAAAAACAGTGACTGCTTTGTTACTATGCAAACAGGCCTAGGCAAACAGAGACAGACAGACAGACAAACAGATGGACAGACAAAATGACGTACAGACAGACGGATACATGAGCAGAACGACAGAAAGACGGACAAGCAGAGAGACAGACAGACGTACAGACACTTAGACAGACGGACCAACAGAAGGAAAGACGGAGAGACAGACAGACAAACGGACATATTAAAAGACGGACAGATAGATAGACAGACAGACAAGCTATAAGCAGTGAGGTGGTCTGGGCCGAGCAGATAGGTCATTATGCATATCATTGAATTACAGGGTTAAGTTTGAAGGATGCTTTAGACAAAATGCAAATATTAGGATAGCCATCCAATATAACTGAACAGCCCTTCAACCACACACAAGCACGCACACACAGATATAAACATATGCATACGTACATTCATACATGCATACACATGCACACAAAACAAATACATATACATAGAAACAGTTAAACACATACTATTTATTATTATCATTTTCGCCCGAGGTAGAAAAGATTATTCATGAGGCTCTAAGAAACTATACATTATTATTAAAGGTTCTCGTCTTATTTGCTTATCAAAAGTGCCTCTGAATTATTATTATTGATTATTATTATTATTATTATTATTATTATTATTATTATTATTATTATTATTATTATTATTATTATTATTATTATTATTATTATTATTATTATTATTATTATTATTATTATTATTATTATTATTATTATTATTATTATTATTTATTAAGCGCCACTATCTAATGATGGTCATCAATCGATGGCGCTGAGCAATTGTGAGTGAAGGATTCTTCAATGTTCCAACACTATAATCGTTTCAGGGGATGAGGCTCGAACCACAACTCCCCGCGTTACAAGCTGAGCACTCTATCGTGAAACCAATCGGATACCATTTCCAGCATACACGCACAAACATTCACACACATATGCACATACATACATGCACCCATCCAAACAAACTTAAACATACACACACACAAGTCACACATTCACAAACACTTGGATAGAGCTGTCAAGATCTTCGACCAGTCTCAAATTTTCCCATCAGTGATACTTAGCATCAAACAGCACGCCATGTCTAGAGAAGAAGGAGGCTGGCTGGCTCTCTCTCTCTCTCTCTCTCTCTCTCTCTGTCTCTCTCTCTGTCTCTCTCTGTCTCTCTCTCTGTCTGTCTCTCTGTCTCTCTCTCTCTCTCCAGAATCATAGTCGACAGACACCTAATTTTATCGATTTAAGTACTTTTTTATTCATTGACTATTCATTCATTCATTCATTCATTCATTCATTCATCTCATTCATTCATTCATTCATTCATTCATTCAAAATGATTCAGGAATGTCTGATTCATTCATTCATACCATTCATTCATTCATTCATTCATTCATACATTCATTCATTCATTCATTACTTTAATTTGTAAAGCGCTCTTCAAGGGGACTACTCACCAGGACCACTACCAAAACCCCAGCGCGGCACAATGATCACGACCACAACCACCACCACCACCATAAACACAGCCACAACCATGACCACGGTAGCCTGGTCACCAAGGTGGTTCTGGTGGGGTGGTGAGCAATTGCTGAAGGGTGAGGGGCCAACCACAGAGAAGGCACGGCTCTGCCTGGTGGAGGTGCGAGTAAAAGGGAATCAGCCAGAAAGAAATACCACAATTATTCAGCCGAACAATGCAATACAGTATTTGAGCCCCATCGAAAGTTCTGAATGAATGGATGGAACATTAATCTTCATCAAGGTCCCAAGTTCCTCACACCAGAGATGGGTAACTAATCGAGCTAATCGAAAATCACCAGACAAACAGAATTCTGATTCACAATTAGCCACCTAATTCTAATTCTAATCGATTAGCAATTTTCACTAATTCTAATCGAAAATCGATTAGCTGATCGATTAGATGTTTGAATAGCTGCACAGACAACTGATGAAAAAAATTATCAGAATTTATTATTGACCACCAAAAGTATTAAGATAAAGTGATCCTATAGGAAGGAATAGTTAAATTAGTAGGGAAGTGTAAAAATGCAGTAAAATCATCAGGGCTAAGTCAAACTTCGTCCGTTATGTTAGGGTGAGATCAAGTTGACAAAGAAATGGCTGGTTTGTGGACTGTTCTCACAAAAACGCCTTTAGGTATTGTAATAGACTGCAGCCTTAGGTATTAGTAAATTTGTAATACAGGCTACAGGAACTTGCTGTGCTTTGATTAAAATTTGACAAATTCATGAAGCCAAATAATTATGTGTATCGAACTATCGATTATTGATATCAATTCTAATTGCTAATCGATTAGCTGCTGCTAGTGCTAATTCTAATCGATTGGCTAGAAGACTTTGCTAATTCTAATTCTGATTAGCAAATTTCAGTAGCTAATTCTAATTCTAATCGATTAGCAATTCTAGCTTATCGTACCCAGTCTGCCTCACACAGTGACTGCCTGCAGAGTGGAGGTTCGAACCCGTACTCTCTCCATAACAAGCCAAGCGTTCAATCCATTCGGCTATCGTGGGGCGCGGTTGTGTAGGGGTATGTTGGTGCCTTGCAGCCGGAGGGTTGCGGGTTCGAATCCACCTCAAGCCGCCGCGTAGGGACCCTGGGCAAGTCCTTCACTCGCAATTATTGCTCATGCGCTTCGGCGTGAAACTCCGATTCAGTGTCCGCGCTGTAGTCGGGAGCGCCTCTGAGTAGAAATCTTGAAGGGGCGCTATATAAATATCTGAAATGAATGAATGAATGTCCCACCCAAACTACTTCAAAACCCCTTATTCTCGTTCCCTTCAACACCCGTTCATATTGCCCATACTGAAAACTACCCGCGTTTCAGATTAACCCTAAACCACGATAAACCACGATAAAATAGTAGTCACTGTTTAACGATGTTGTGTCATAGCAACGATGATTAGCGTAGCCCTCCTCCTCTGTCCAGGCTTCAGACTGGCACCACAACAGCAGCACCGGCAGAAGTGGAGTTGCGATAAAGTATTATGCACATGGAGCTGAGTAGCAGCGTAAAACGGTTGCTTGGCAACAAGGATGAAGAAGAGAGCTCTGAGGCAGCCATGTGCACGAAGTATTGGCGATTTCGTTTTCTAAACCTCGGCATATGAGGGCGGGAGGCCAGTCCCTCCCTCGCCGTCTCATCTTCCCACCGACAGTATGCAGTCAGTGTACTCACAATTCACTATAGCTGAGTTAGCTAGTGATGCAGGTCGAGCAGAAATAATGAACCAAACTTCTGTCCTGGCCAAGGTTTGATTTGAACCCCGACATCTCGATCCACAGTCTGGTTTTGTTAATTTATAACCTATTTATAAAAGTGAAAAATTCTTTTGTTTTTAGTATTCCTGTTTAGCACACTTATTGATAAAAACTGAAATTTATTTCATGAAAACAATACATGTTTTGCAATATAAGTAACGAAACACACCAGAAAACCAAAAGCTATCACTTTTCATGTTGTGGGACAGAAATAGCAGGTACATACATGTAGGTAATGGGATACCACATATATGGAAAACCACCAGGAGGAAAGCCCCAGAAGAACCGAGAAGAACAGTCTGTTGTTATGAAACTTGCAGGGTATTTGCACAACAGAGAACGGAACATAACACCTGACAATTTCTTTACTGACTTCTAGTTGGCCAAAGGTCTACTACAGTTTCGAACTTCATTTCCTTTTACAGTTTGCAATTTTCATCCCATAATTCACTTTCTTGTAAAATAATTAAGAAATAATGAAGATATAATTAAGACACTTACAAATACGACACTTACAAATAAAAAATTTTTTTCTCTTGCACAAACATGAGTCCCACATGATCCATGTTAGATCTTAGTGTTATAAAAAAAGAGCGTAGGCATTTAAGGGTTAAGCCAGCAACGTCAGTAGCAACAAAACAATGCAAATAAAACAAGAAGATTCATCAATGGTGTCCCACGCACACACGTTGAGACAAACCAATGGATTCCCACCCACAGCTGACTGATGACATTCCCCTCTCCCCTCATCCTTCCCTTTACATCTCCCCTTTACCTCTCTCATACCTCTCCCCTTACCTCTCCAGTTACCTCTCCCCTTTAACTCCCCCTTAGCTCTCCCTTTACCTCTCCATTTACCTCTCCCCTTTAACTCCCCATACCTCTCCAATTACCTTTCCCCTTACCTCTCTCGCCGCTTCAGTCCTAACCCGGGTAACCCCCATAACACCATCCACCATCAACCGAAGCCCCCGTTTGACTGTCTGCCTGCCTGACCCTTTGCATCTTGACCTGACACCGATTCTGACCTTACCTACCTATCGATTTGCTTTCAACTGAGCGCCTGTGTCTCCACTGCTTCCCGAAACCTCACCGTTTTCTGGGCGCTGTAGAAACCTCGAGATTACGATTACGATTGAATCGATTCCCTTCATCGCAGAGTTCCCTCGAACACCGAATCCCAATGCAGACAAAAGGCCGTGGCTGTGTGGATGGGAGCGACAAGAGGCGGCGGCCGAGCGCCGATACACGCCGGCCATTTAGCGACGGAAGCGTAGATGACAATGGAAGAATTGCCGGCGGTGTCGACAAAGCGTCTGCAGAGAATGAAGTCGGTCGACGCCGTGTGAATGGACGGCAGCAGGCGCTACAATGACGTCGACCCAGGGAGAAGGAGAGTCGATACGCGCTGTTGCTCCTCCGTGTTTACGTCCGTTGTGAGCAAGTATATGGGAACTACTTCGGTGGAGGGGTAACTACCTTTTGGTGGAGGGGTAGTTACCTTTTGGTGGAGGGGTAACTACTTTGGTGGAGGGGTAACTACTTTGGTGGAGGGGTAACTACTTTGGTGGAGGGGTAACTACTTTGGTGGAGGGGTAACTACTAACTACTTTGGTGGAGGGTAACTACTTCGGTGGAGGGTAACTACTTTGGTGAAGGGGTAACTATTCTGGTGGAGGGTAACTACTTTGGTGGAGGGGCAACTATTCTGGTGGAGGGTAACTACTTTGGTGGAGGGGCAACTATTCTGGTGGAGGGTAACTACTTTGGTGGAGGGGTAACTACTTCGGTGGAGGGTAACTACTTTGGTGGAGGGGTAACTATTCTGGTGGAGGGGTAACTAGTTTGGACTGGAGGGAAACGTCATCATCATCATCATCATCATCATCATCATCATCATCATCATCATCATCATCATCATCATCATCATCATCATCATCATCATCATCACCAACACCACCACCAGGCATCTAGACCCTTAGTCGTCATCATCCTCGTATCTGTCATAAAAAGTCATCGTCGTCGTCATTATCATCCATCCATCCATCCATCCATCCATCAACCCACGCGTCAGTCAGTCCTTTCGTCCGTCAGTCCTTTCCTCCGTCAGTCCTTTCATCCGTCAGTCCTTTCCTCCGTCAGTCCTTTCGTCCTTTCGTCCGTCCTTTCGTCCGTCCTTTCGTCCGTTGAAAGGCTTCGTCCATTCCCTGAGGTCGCATCAACCAATCTGAAATTAAATCTAGCGCATTATAATTGACTCGGAACTTGTAGATCTTATCTCAGTCATTGCATCTAAGCAACGACAGAGAAGGAGGACTTGGAAAGGAGGACCAACGAACGTCTTATCAGAAACGTCAACAGCTGTCAACAGAAGACTTAAGACTCAAGACAACCGACCCATCAGAAAACGCAACATAATTATCAATCAACCCTTCTCCAACTTTACTCAGCAATCGTAATCGTAATCGTAATCGTAATCGTAATCGTAATCATAATCGTAATCGTAATCGTAATCGTAAACTCTCAATTTCAAAAATGCTACTCTAAAGTTAAGCGCAAAGCATCAGCTTATTCATGAACAAAACTTGTCACCCATAATCAAAAACATAAAAAAATAGCAACTGAACTGCAACTAACAGCACAACAAAAAGAACAACAAAACCAATAACGAAGAACAACCAAAACAACAACCAAGAACAACCAAAACTACAACTAAACCACAACCAAACCAAACCAAAGCTACCACCACAACAACAACCAACAACCACTAATACAACGCAATAGAGTTCTGTATTTGATATTGTCCTCCTTCCAATGTTCACAAGTGCACACGTGACCATACGACAGTACATCGATGGTGCAGAGCAAATAAGAGTGAAGGACTTGCTCAAGGCCTCTACACAGTAACCGACTAACCGTCTCAGTGAACAAGGCTCGAACCCATATTCTCCGTGTTTAAGGCCAAGCGATCTATCCACACGGCCTCCAAGTCCAACCATGGGCGTATTTATGGGTGGTTTTATGGGTTAACATAACATAACATAACAAGGGTTTTAAGTGGTTCAGAAGACGTTTAGTCTGTTTAGAACCACTGTACTGTACAAGGCTCGAACCCATACTGTACTGTTCAAACTCCCCCCAAATAAGTTTCCAAAAGAACAAAAAATTTTTTTTATGTGCTTTTACATGCAAAATACAAAAAAAACTGGACTTTTGCGACGATTTTCAATGGAAACCCCCGAAATCTTAAAACCCTCCGAAATTTTTTTTCTGGCTACGCCCATGTGTCCAACTAAATCGTAATGAAAGCGAATCAAACAGAGTTTACTGAAGCATAAAACGCCCGTTGTAACTGGCAATAGGCAGGCGAACAATTGCTGAAACGTTCGATAACAATAACTCATCTCCATATTGTTGCTGTACGATTGAGGAAGAATAGAACCAAGTGAGCCGTGAACCGAAAACCCACAGACAATGCAAAGACCAGAAATAAACACCGGATAAACTGTTATTTCCGATGCCCAAAAATTCGCAGACACATTGTATCAAGCGGATGAAGGCATGATCTATGATAGACCCCAATACAAAAATCATTCAAACATAGGCTACATACATACATACGTTCCGGGAATCCAATCACAATGCAGAGCCGACGACATAAACTTCAGTCCCCTATATATATAAGTTTGCCCAGCTTTCATCATCATCATCATCATCGTCAGTTCCTGCCGTCAGCTATTTGACGGCGATGAGTACAAATAAATGACCTCCATTTGTCATTAATTTTGTCAAGTCCATTGCACTCCTTAGTGTTAGTCCAAGTGACGTTTTGTCCTCATTTACAGTATGCGGTCTATCCAACATAGTTTTGGTGTGCCTGTTTCTTTTTCCATAGAATCTGGCATGTAGTGCATTGTGTGGGATTCGGTCAACTGGCATTCTCTCTACATAGCCAAACCCCTGGAGGCTTCGTTGAACGACTGGTCTAGAAGAGTTGTTTCGATATACTGTATACCTAATGATTGTCTTATCTCATCGTTTCACTGCAGTAAAAAAATGTCGGACCATTGAAGAAATATTAACGTTAAGGTGAAAATTCTCTTAACAGTGGCAACACCAAACCACAGAATAGCGAATGGCTAAATTTCCCAATTTGCGACAACATAGTTTCAAGTAGTAGTCTACACAGGGAAAGACGCTATCGGAAGATGTGGTAACTCGCCAACTCTGACCACCCAGATCTCGCTCGCGGACCACAGTGGCCCTCAAAGTCTCTTGCCCAGGGAAAGACACAGAGGTGGCCCACGGACCCCACTTACAGACCCAATGCCCTATACAACTACTCATTCTAAGCAAAAATTATTATCTATCTTAAGAGGAAACTCTTGCACAGCTCTTCCAAGTGTTGTGGTAATTTTCACAGGCAACACAAAACGCCATGACTCACGTGATGGTCCTGGGGAGTCTAACACTATAACGACGAGAGTGTACTAAAATCAACTGGGAAAACAATGCAGTGCATCGTTAAAGTGTTAATGTCTCTGTCTCTGTCTCTGTCTCTGTCTCTCTCTGCCTCTGCCTCTCTGTCTCTGTCTGTCTGTCTCAGTGGCAGCGTCATAGCAGGGCAAGCCACGGCATATGCCCTAGGAAAAAAGCCTTTGCCCTGGTCGTTGCCCTGCCACAAGGCTACCAGAATTTTTGTCCTGCCAAGAATATATCTGGGGCATAAATCGTCCCTGCACTGGTTACTTGTATGACTGCCCTCCAGCATGGATATGCCCTGGTTACAAAAAGTCTGGCGCCGCCACTGCCTGTATCACACCAATTCAAAAGCTTCAATATATTCAAAAGATTCAAAGAACGTGTTACATAACTGTTCATATACATAATATACATGCATACATAAACATACATACAGATAAACTTATACACATACACACACACAAACAAGCATAGACATAGACGCATACAAAGAGACGGTTTCCGGAAGTGCCTGCCACACCTGAAACGACGGACTCCGCGGGAACGCCGGACGCACTCCCATCCGATGATAACACCCTTAGCAACCGCATCATCTGCATCAGCATCAGCAGCACCATCACAGTCCGCATCCGCTGAACAGGGATTAGCAAGGCAGCAGCAGCAGCAGCAGCAGCAGTATGAGGTTCCATCAGCACCAAATACAAGCCAATAGAAATCCACTCACACATATACATACAGACACACAGAAACATACATGAATATGCATATTACAGATACATGCACATACACATGCATATATACACATATCTGTGCACACAACAGCTACACAGCCAAGCACACACAAAGAAATATTTGTATATGCATGCATGCATGTATGCATGTATGTGTAAATGTGTAATATGTATGTGTTTGTGTTGCTATATGTATGCATGTATGTATGTGTGTTCACATTAGGGTTGTTAAAATCAGTTTTTTTGGCAATCCGAATTTCGGTTTTAGAAATCCGATTTTAAACCGAATTTCGTTTTCTATTGGCCTTCATTTAAATTTTAATATATTATTATATAACGCGAGTTATTTTATATATTAGGTACCGTAACGTACGTTAAATAAACACCTTCTTATCTGCCGGCTATATTCGATGAAAACAAGCGTAAACACTAAAAGAAATGCATGAATTAATTCTTTCTGGCATTTCTTGAAATTTTCACTACGAAAATGATTTTTTTTAAATTCGAATTTCGTTTTGTCAATAATAAAAACCGAATTTCGTTTTCAAAAACGAAATTCAGATTTCCGAATTTCGTTTAACATCCCTAGTTCACATACACACAAATGAATAATCTGTACATGTATATAATGTATATATGAACACGCATGCATACATATACAAACAGGAACACACATGTGGACACCCACACCCACACAATACACACCCACACACATATACACCCCCAAACACATATACACCCACACACATACACTCACACACCCACACACAACATGACCCGTGCACATACACAGACGCCCCCTCGCAGAGCTCCCATAACAAGGGCTGTATGTCATCGTATAATTACGGCGCTGTCATCTTCATCAGCCTCCTCGTAATTACCAAAAGTATGGTCTTACCTTCGTGCTTGGCGGCGCAGACGACGTGATGATGGTGTCCAGGCGGAGGTGGTCCACTGCCAGCCATCGTCGCTGCACTGCCAGTCATCGATGCCACCCCAGCCACAGCAGCAGCAGAAGCAGCGTTGGATGAGGAGGATGAGGAAGCGGGATCGGATGATGGAGGCGAGGAGTGGGAGTGGGAGGAGTGGGAGTGGGAGGAGGAGGAGGTGGTTCGTTCTTCCAGTAAGGCGCATTTGTAAGGCTTGCTGGGTCTTTCAGCGACGGTGGCGGCGTTGTTGGTCAGTAGACGATCACCTCTCGTCATGTCTGTTAGGCTGGCCGATATGAACTGCATCAGCTGATCCATTCAGAAAGGCATCCACGACCCCTGTACGAAGACACAACCACACAAACAGTGAGACAGACTGTGAGACAGACAGGGAGACCTCTGCAACAAACAAGCACATGCTAACATGCATGTATGCATTATACATATACAATACTTTAATACTTAGCCTATGACTTTATTGCTATTACTATAGTATTTAATATGAACCTGCGACCCTCCGGTCAATCAATCAATCAATCAATCAATCAATCAATCAATCAATCAATCAATCAATCAATCAATCAATCAATCAATCAATCAATCAATCAATCAATCAATCAATCATCAATCAATCAATCAATCAATCAATCAGAATTTATATAGCGTCCCTTAAAAGTTATGTTGTATGTAGTAGTCTTGTATTATTTAATGTTGCATTCTATAGTATTCAATACAATACGAATCGTTCTATTATAGTATCGTTATTGTTTTTTTTTTTCCTTTTTATGCCCTGCATCCAATGCAATGTGCATTGCATTGTTGCACCAGATCATTTACGTATGTATACATGTATGTGTACAGTGTACATTGTACAAGGCATAGAACATAGCCTACCGCTACTCCACCGCGTCCCACGTATTCACTAAATTATTAATTGTTAGCACTTGTTACATGTGTCATGATCATTGTAATGTCTCTCGGCCTCTCTCTCTCTATCTCCTTGTCTCTCTCTGTCTCTGTCGATCAGTCTGCCTCTCTCTGTCTGTGTCTGTGTGCATATCTGTCTCTGTCTTTGTCTCTGTCTCTCTCTCCTTCTGTGACTGTGTTTCTTTCCTAAGCAATTGTCGTATGGATCTTCTTCTTCATTCTGATTCTCCTCCACACATTCTCTTCCTTTTCGTGCTCCTCCAATACATCCATCTCCACCAATACCTCCTCCTTATTCTTCTTCTCCTGCTCATCTTGCATTTCCTCTTCCCTCTATTTCTCCACCTCTCTTTTCTTCCCATCTTCCTTTCCCTTTCCTTCTCTTCTACTTTCGATTCCTCCTTCTTCTCCTCTTCCTTATATTCCTCCCATATAATCCTCCTCCTTACCCTCCTTTTCCTTCTCTTCCACCATACAATCCTTACCTTTCCCTCTTCCTTCTATTCCCCCATGTAAACCTCCTCCACCTTCTCCTATTCCTTCTATTCCTCCAATGAATTCCTCCTCCTCCTCTCCATTCCCTCTGTCCATCGCTTCATCCCATACATTCTTCCTCCTCCTCTTACTCCTCCTCTTACTCCTCTTCCTCCTCCTCTTCCTCCACTTACTTCTCTTACTCCTCCTCCTCCACCTTCTCCTCATTCTTCTCTTCCTATTCCTCCTCCACCTCCTCCTCCGCCACCTCCTCCTCCTCCTCCTCCTCCTCCTCCTCCTCCCCATCACACCCTCAACTCCTTCCAAACGAAGGTGCTGTTCAGTCCATCCCTACAGCATTGATGAAGCGCTTCAATTACGTTGACGACCTGCGCCTGACCCGTGAGAGACTTCACCATCGAAGAGAAAACCGCGCAATAGATCAACGCGCCCTGACAACACCATCATTGCTTTAATGATCATCAGTTATAGACGCCATCGTTAGACTCTACAACCAAATATAATATTCCCCCACGAAACATAGCAAAATTACTAACAGACAAATTACTAATGCAACAAGTACTACTATAGAAGAATTACTAGATCAAATATCACAACAATAACTACTAATAATAATATCATGCATTCACAGCGACTTTCAGATGTATATAACGGGAGCCATTGTATTTGTCTCGATATATGCATGTATATATAAATACTTGGATGCAGAGATGCATGAATTTACCTACTACCTACGTACATTTAAATTATTAAATACATACAAGCATACAAACTTCACAAAAACACATATGCATACATACATACAAACCTACATATATATATATATACAATACATGCATACAAACACACACACATGCACATACATACATACATACATAAATACATGCATGTATACATATACTCAATACATACAAACATATGACACACCTATACACACATACAAACATAGACACACACATGCATATATTCAGACATACAAGCAAGCATGCATGATGATGATGCTGAAGAAAATGAAGATGATGGCTATGACAAAAGAGACCGACGAAGATGCTGGAGATTTAACGGATGACGATTCCAGAGACAGGTACCAGCTGGAGGATTAGACAGCGGAAAACATCTGGAAAACAGTCTAACCCCGCAATGCCTGTAATCCCAATTCGCTCCAGGTGTTGTTCCTGCCACTGCCAGCCATAGACCTCTTCCTTGGCTGCGACGCACTGCAGGGGTGTATATCTCACATTTACTATGGGACATTCGTCAGTGGGTTTCAGAGAGCATCACACGGTAGTCGAGTGGTTAGCAGGATCAACTGTCAATCGAACGGTCGCGGATTCTAATCCCCATCTTGTCTCGAGATTTCGGTCGCACCTGTTCCTTGTAGCCAACTCTATTACGAGTACACTGACCGTACATTGTCGGTGGGATGAACAGACGGTGAGGGAGAGGCCTGGTCCCCCGCACTCATGGGCAGAGGCTAAGAAAAAAAGTCGCTATGATTGCCTCTTGGAGCTAACTTAAGGAACTGCTGGTTAGTTGCTTTTTAACAACACTGTGCCATAACAAAGATGATCAGCGTTGCCATCTTCCTTTCTCCAGTCTTGGGACTGGCACTGCCAAGCACGAGCAGTGGCAGAGTAACTGCTGTTGTTCCGCGTTAAGGCCTACTTATATATATGGCGAAGGAAACACTTAAAAGAGGTGTCTATAAGACTGCTGCTCTTCTTTGTCTATTATGGTAACTTATAATGTTGGCAACGTCCCTTGCTGTTAGCCGATCCTAAAGACGTTCTCTGATAGAGGCTCTACATAAATGATTACACTTACAATTACAATTACTCATATACCAGTACTATTACTACCACTCCCATTTCATCACATCATAGATTATTATAATCATTAATAAATAGTAATAGTAATAATAATAATAATAATAATAATAATAAATAATAATAATAATAAGTTTGCAAACAAAAACAAATAAGGACGAAGGTTAACCCATGCAACACATGACACGCTCGAGACAAGCTACCTGTTTCAAAGACTCTCGGTAGCTCTCCAACGCGGAAACGCCATCTGCTTTTCTTCGACATTACCATAATAATAATAATAATAATAATAATAATAATAATAATAATAATAATAATAATAATAATAATAATAATAATAATAATAATAATAATAATAATAATAATAATAATAATAATAATAATAATAATAATAATAATAATAATAATAATAATAATAATAATAATAATAATAATAATAATAATAATAATAATAATAATAATAATAATAATAATAATAATAATAATAATAATAATAATAATAATAATAATAATAATAATAATAATAATAATAATAATAATAATAATAATAATAATAATAATAATAATAATAATAATAATAATAATAATAATAATAATAATAATAATAATAATAATAATAATAATAATAATAATAATAATAATAATAATAATAATAATAATAATAATAATAATAATAATAATAATAATAATAATAATAATAATAATAATAATAATAATAATAATAATAATAATAATAATAATAATAATAATAATAATAATAATAATAATAATAATAATAATAATAATAATAATCGTTCCAGACTTTTATCATTTTAATTAATATTGAAGTCCCTGAGGGATCATGAGAGGTTCTACATAAATGATTACACTTACAATTACAATTACTCCTAATAATAACTATTACTATAATAATAATAATAATAATAATAATAATAATAATAATAATAATAATAATAATAATAATAATAATAATAATAATAATAATAATAATAATAATAATAATAATAATAATAATAATAATAATAATAATAATAATTATAACACTAAAAATGACGACGATAAAAAATAATAAGAATAGCAGTAAATATTAATATAAATTAATAATAATAATAATAATTTAGCAATTATCCGGTGCCTTTTTAAATCTTGAAGGATCAAGGGGAAAATAATAAGACAATAATATAACTAAAAATAAATATAATAATAACGATAACAGAAATCCTTTTGCTGGCGACTGATCCATTTCCCGAGACAGGAAATTCAGCTATAACACTCGCACGCAATTAGCCGAGTTAATTAATCAATTACATTGTAGCTAATCAGTCGTTCGAAGAACAAAGAGGCAGTGGCCAAACAAACAGAACAGCGGCTAAATACAACGTATATATACGCCGACAAATATCGGGTTTCTCTGATTGGCCCCAGCACGTGCAAGCGAACCGTCATTGCTCGCCGAGCAACGCCAACAATTCGAAATATCCGTTTGGATATAATATGCGCAACGGTCGCTACAGTGTGTGTCGAAAAAAGGCGACCCCTTCGAAGACTTAAAAAAACTTTATTCAGGTTTAATAACTATCATATCTTGGCCATGTGGAGAAAATGCCAACTGAGCATACTCCTTTCATGCTAAATATCGTTAAATATAAATTGTTTAAAAGTAGTTTTGTTCATCGATGTATCTTTCGTATGTATATTCGTTTAATTGAGTAAAAACTATCTGACAAAAACGCAAAAATGCTAACATGAGTGACAATGGATAATTAAAAGTAATTAGAAAATTTAAAAATAAACTAGTAAATATTTATATTTAGGACCTCAGGACCTGGGTATAAATTCAGAGTTGCCTTTGGGTGGGAGAGTATAGTCGAGTGCTCTAGGTCTTAATTACAGTCTTAAAAATTTTTATATTCTAGTATCCTATAACGTACTCTAAAAATGTGACTTTAATAATCTGCTCCCAACGTTACAGTTTTCGAAAATTTGAGTCCCCGATTCTAAACGTATGTCTTTTATAGAATGAAGTTTCAAATCTGCCAAGTTTCAGGACGATCGATAATTAGTCGTCGCAAGATTTGACTTTTTAGCCTGTGGCTCAATAAAGAAGCAATTCCGCAAGTTAAACTAGATGGATAAAAATATATTTAGTTATGTATCTGTGACTTTATAATCTGCTCCTGTGATAGTTTATTTTAGAAATGTATCTCCACGATTTCAAAAATCATTAGGCGTCAGAATCAAGATTAAAATTCATTTGAATTTCCTTACACTTTCGAATATTTGTAGTTACAGAAATAACGGTTTCATGCGTCGCCTTTTTTCCACTCACGCCGTAGCATGGCCACGCGAACGATAGGGAAACGTATACAGGTAGATACAATTATCTTTTCCATTTGCTACTTTGTATCAATCGCCGACCTACGTATAGAGCGGTGTTTTAGGAGTCGGTTTCACAGAGGCGGGTCATTATGGTAGGACGGCGGCGGCGCCGACCGTTCACCGCGCTCGCTGGCCGCTGACGGAGGAGGAAGCGGGTCTGTTGCGTCGGTGACGGCGGTCGGCGGCGGCTACTAAGTGGCTGAGCGCCCGCCGCCGCCGTCTGCGGTCGCTCGACACAAATCTAACGGTGGCTGTAGTCGTAGACTTAGAGATATAGCAAGACAACGACACTTGTGACTACTATGCGCCGTACAAGTCGTCTTTAGGCGGATGTCTCGATGAACGGTGACCATGCGCTGTTTGTAGGGGGGACTGGCTTCCTGACTGACTGGCTGGCTGACATTGTGTTCGTATTGCATTGTATTTGTTAATTTATATAGCGCCGCTCACAGCAGTGGCCATTCAGTAGCGCTTCCAGTGCGAGAACCCCTAGAGAAGAAGGTTTTCAGGAGGGAGAAGGCTGTAGGAAGAGACCCAGAAAGAATGGTAGCGTACGTAGAGAGGAGGGAAGAGCATTCCATATGGAGGGACCAATAGTGGCAAAAGATCTAGTTTGGGCCATGATAGTGGTCCTAACTATATATAGATACAAACAAAGAGTATGCCTGACCAAGGAGCGGAGAGGTCGATGAGGTCGTATGTTAATGGTGTATTACGCTTGGGGAGAGGGGATAGTATAACGTATAACACTCTTGTCTGGAAGTTTTCACGGACCCGGTTCGATTCCCTTAAGACCACTCTGGGTTTAGCTCATGCCTTCATTCCCTAGGTGGCAGCAAAAGTATAATGAGCTTGAGCCTTGCATCAGTGGCGGCGCCAGCTATACAATTTCAGCAGGTCGCGTCAGGTCATGGGAGTTATTCAGCAGGTCGAAGAAATTAATGTTTGAGTTTGACGCATCAAGCAGCTTAACTTATATATTTCTTTGCTAATGTATAATTATAACGTTGATGCAATTCGTAAATCCTGCCCTATTTGACAAAATCTCCACTCTTGATATCCCAGACCAAATCTATAACTGGCTAGTTCAAGTTGAATATCATCTTGAACACTCAAATCTCACTGAGTCACTATATTCAAAGGTCACTCTTCATCTCTCCTCAAAATCAATGCTAGTATATATAAGGCTCTGTCTTAGGACCTACCAACTTCTCCATTACTGGTTCAAACCAGGACCCTTTTCACCTCCTTAATCGTATGTTCAAATTTTCAGATGAAACTTACCTCCTTATTGGATCCTCTCAAGCTCATACTATTCCATCTGAACAGCATTTAATCTCTACCTGGGTTTTGCCAATAACCTCACCATAAATAACTCTAAATCTAAGGAAATGATCATTTTCCGTCCTCGACACCAATTTGACCCTCCTCCTCCATTATCTAGTATTACCCGAGTTAAAACTTTGAAAATACTGGGTGTCATCCTTCAGGATAATCTCAAACTCTCAGCCATTATAGACCACCTCACAGCAACTTGCTCCTCCTCTTTTTATGCGATCAGAAAACTCAAAACCCATGGCCTTTCTTTCTCATCCATCCATAATGTAACCAAAGCCACTACCGTTGCTAAGCTTCTATATGCCTCCCCATCCTGGCGGAGTCTTACCCTGGCTTCCGATAAAGAGTGCCTGGAAAAACTCCTAAAAAGAGCCAGACGCCTAGGTTACTTAGAGCAATCCTTTCCAACAGTCTCTGAACTTGCAAATATACCCGATGCGAAACTCCTATAATAGCCTAATAGGTCCTTCATTTTTGACGTAACGGCGGAAAAGACTACATAATCATTTCAATTTTAGAGTTTACAACATAGGCTTCTGCTGACATAAACGTTTAAATGTCGTTTAGATATAACAATTGCAATAGTGATCCTATGGGACAGATGTTGATGTTTGAAATGAGAAGAAGATATTAAAAATTCCAAAGAATTTTAAGCAGGTCATTAAGCAGGTCGGGAGCAAAATAAGCAGGTCAAATGACCTGCTGCGACCTGCTGTAGCGCCGCCACTGCCTTGCATGGCTGCAACTTTGTTGACTTATGTCTTCTGTAATTTGTGTTCTTGTGAATTGTTTAATCGTCATACCATGTGCATGTACACTTGTACAGTGCAGTGAATTTGTCAGGCACTTCATTAAAGAATAAATATTATTATTATTTTTATATTGCTCCACGCTTAGACACCTTTTAAAAGGATTTATTCATGGTATAAAAGTCCCAATTTACGTTGCGAGCCAGATTCATACTTCGTTCTTCTATTGAAAGCTACTGCCAGGCGCAAGATGTCGTTATAAGACTTTATAATACATGAAGAAATAGGTAAAAAAAATGGATGGGAATCTGTAAAGTGGGCGCTACGAGTGTGATTATTATTATTGTTATTATTATTATTATTATTATTATTATTATTATTATTATTATTATTATTATTATTATTATTATTGACTGGCTGCATGTGGCTGCATGAATGGCTGTATAGACAACTGGGTCGTTGTATGAATGGCTGAGTGGCTACAAGAAGGCTGACTGGTTCGCTGCATTTATGGCTAAGGATGACTCTGAAGGTGGCTAAACAGCTGGTCACGTGATTGGCAGGCAATGAGGCAGGAGGGAGGGTGGAGTGGTGAGGGGGGACTGTGAGGGGGTTGGCGGTTGATCGTAATTTAAGAAATGATGACGGAGCAAATAAGCGTCTTCAAGTCTTGCGAAACTCGTAGAGTATCTCTCTGACTCTATCTGGATTTCTCTGTCTTTCTCTATTTCTATTTATCTATCTCTGTTTCAATCATTCCGTCTCTCACTCTGTCACTGTGTCTTTCTCGCTCTGTGTGTGTGTGTGTGTCTCTCTCTCGCTCTCTCTTTCAATATCTCTGTCTGTCTGTCTGTGTCTGTCTCTGTTCCTCTGTCTCTGTCTGTCTCTCTATGTTTAAATACATTAATTTACAGACTGATTTCAGTAAATGGAGATTATATATATATATATACATGTATATTCTCGATATATATTTACATATGGCATATATATATATATATAAATATATATATATACATATATCGAGATATCTTCCATCTGGAAAGCTGTTGCTCTGCTATCAACGGAGTATGCATGCACGTGCTAGAAAGCCATGTACGTATACATACATGTATGGATGTAGGCATAAAAGCGTGCATTAATATAATCTACTGGCTGCAAGCGCGCATTAAAAACATATATAAACCTACTTGCATATATATCTGGAGGCCTAACATCACTGATATGAATGCATGCCTAAAACATCACACACACACACACACACACACACACACACACACACACACACACACACACACACACACACACACACACACACACACACACACACACACACACACACACACACACACACACACACACACACACACACACACATACATACATACATACATTCATTCACACATACATATCAACACACAAACATACATACATACATGCAAAGATGACTATACATATATCACCTACATATAAGCACTCACACATACATACATATTATACATACATACACAAATACATACAACGAAATGTCTTACACATATATATATATATATCTATAAATAGCCATCTAGACACACATACATTCACACAAACACAAACATGGATACACACATAAAAGCGCACACACAAACAACATACAAAAACTACGAATACGGATAATGCGTTTTGCGACCGTGCAGGCCAACCTTTGGTCGAGGGGCCGCGTATATGGTTCTGTACGCTGTGTGTGTCTACGGTTTTGTTTATCTTCGTATAGAAGAGTGGCTCGTATACATACGCATAGGCTACATGGCATGCATGAAAAAAGTCTTTGCGACTGCAGAGTCCAGAGTTTAAGTTGTCAGTTCACGTTCACGCAACGAGCAAAGACGCAAGGAGCAGAGGACAAATAAGAGTAAATAATCTAAGGCCACAAGTCAACGAGGCACGGTTCAAGAACCGACATTGAGGCCTCTGACGACAACCAGTGCTGTCCTCATCATATAAGACCACTGTAACTTTCCTCATCATGAAAGGCCACTTTTACTGTCCTCATCATGAAAGGCCACTTTTACTGTCCTCATCATGAAAGGCCACTTTTACTGTCCTCATCACAATAACCAGAAAACACTGTCCTCATCATGATAGGCCATTGTTACTGTCCTCATCACAGCAGCCATTATAAAATCCTTTTCGTCAAAACAGACCAGGACAGCTGATACGATGACGACAGAAAGTGGCCTTTTTCGCGATGAGGACAGTTTTACGGGCAGCTGAGATGAGGACAGTGTTTTCTGGGTGCTGTGATGAGGGGCAGTAAAAGGACTGCTCTGTTGTGACGAAGATGTGATCTGAAGGTGGTATATATACCATCGCTTGAATTGCTATCTGCATTGCGTAATGTGATGTCACCCTACATCGGTTTTTGAACCGAGGCGAATAGGCAGAGAGAGGAGGCCCTGGGAGGTCACGGACCGCACTGTGGCCTACCAACGCCGACAGAGCCACAGCTGCCAATGAATCTTTGTGCCTTGAAACATCAACTGAAATGCAACTCCGACCGCAAAGGTCAGAGGTCAGACCAGAGTTCACGCATGCGTCTACCTCATACCACAGACCCAAGCGAACTTCAGAGCAGAACATGTAGACCGAGGATAATTACTGCGCGGAGAACAATCCATGTGGTAATACCACGTTCGGGTGACATCATATTATTCAGTGAGCAATTCAAATGGTAGTACCACATTCAGAGCACGTCGCCACCTCGTTATCACATTACACAATGCGGATGGCAATTCAAGCGGTAGTACCACATTCAAATCTCACCACACACTGCAGATAACAGTGCAAGACTTGCACTACAAGTGGTAGTATACCACCTTCAGATCATATCACAGACTACAGATAGCAATTCAAACGGTGCTACCACCTTAAGACCATATCACAGACTGCAGAGAGCAATTTAACTGGTAGTACCACTTTCAGATCATATCACATGCTGCAGATAACAATGCAAGTACATGTAGTGGTACTGTTCACAGAGCATTTGAAGGGTTCCTAAAATGCAATTTTATACAAGTCCGGCTACATACATATACAAACATACATACATACATACATACATACATACATACATACATATCAACACACAAACATATATACATGCATGTAAAGCGGATGTGACGCTGGCAGGAACAGTACAAGTCAGCAACACAAAAGTTCTCTCACAATTCCCATTACCATTAGAACGCTAGAACGGCGACCTAGTCCAGTAGACATAAATTTGTATAGCGCCTAGTAAGCGCCACTCGGAGATACACTGTTACTAAAGTGTCTTCCTATCGGCCACTGAACCGCGTGTTTTATCACCAGACAAGATATGCAGCTTTTCAAGTTTATCTTGAGACACGCCCTTTCGGGGATGTCTGATGTTGCAGCGCCTGGAGCAACGGTAAACAGGTGCCACACAATAGAACAATTCCAGGCTCTGTTCTCGCCATATTGTCTCTGTTCTTTGATGTCGTTCAGGTCAAAACTTACGACTCACATGCTTCATCTCACCTTTGCCAAACTGCTATTACCTTTGGAAAATTGCTTTTACAGTCTTTAAAACTGCTCTTATCGCTTCCAAACCGCTTTCAAGTTTTTCCCCAAATTGGTCTTATTTCTTTCGAATTGCTATTATCTTTTTAAAACTGCTCTTACATTTTCTCAAATTGCTCTTACCTTTTTAAAACTGCTCTTACATGTTTTCAAATTGCTCAAACCTTTAAATTGTTCTTACTTTTTGAAATTGCTCTTATATTTTAAAAATTACTCTTACCTTTTACCAACCGCACTTACCGTTTCTCAAATTACTCATACCTTTTTCAAATTCTAATGTTTTCAAACTGCTCATACCTTTTTCAAATTGCTATTTCACCAAATATGCCACCTTTCTGTCTCAGCATACCGATCTTGTGCTTGGATTTGGTGTGCCATCGGCTGATGCCTTGTGCATTAGATAATGGCACTAAAGAAGTCATCACACATACACACACACAAACATACACACAAACACACACACACACACACACACACAGATACACTTCTGATGGTCTCTCTTGTAGAGGCGCTATTATAAAGATCTCTGATTACAATTACATTTCACAAGCGTTCTCGACACAGCTGCGTGTGTTCAGAGTCAGACCGGACACTGACCGCCCCGAAGAGTGGTCAGCGCAGTGGTCATCCACTGACCATCCGTATTATCAGAGACGCAGAAAGTGTCCGTTTGCAGCGGAAATTGCATTCAATCATGTGGTCACTCTAGCGGTGGTCAGTCGTGTGGTCACTGACTCCTCGGCGGTCTCATCTAGCATCGTTTGTGATGACCGCTTTAGACGTGTCTGCTAATTCAGCGGACAGTCCGGAGACCGAGCGGCTGGCTGGGCTGCATACAGCGGTGTCCGGCTGAGGCACAGCGGATGGGCGACGAGACTGTACGGGTGAAAGATGGACTCCTGTGAATGGACGATGATCAGAATTCATTTCGTTCCTTGGAACTAGACGGGTATAGCATCGATTGCTGTGGACGGTTGGTGGCCCCTGCCGAATTCATGATGCCCGGTTCATGCCGGGGGGAAGGGGTGGTGCTTGATGGTGTAGTGGTCTGCATGCTAGACTGGCAATCGAGAGGTTGGGGTTCAAATCCTGCCAGGGAAGAAATCTGGTTCGAGATTTCTCCTACGCGTGTGCCTCCTATCCAACTCAGCTACAACAAGTACACTGACTGTACACTGTCAGTGGGAAGAGTAGACGGTGAGGGAGAGGATTGGCCATGCGCCTTCATATGCCGAGGGGCTAAATAAATGAAGTTGCTAACACTTCATATTCATGGCTGTCTCAGGGCTAGCTAAAGGGACTGCTAATCACAATATACCGTGTTAGTGTTGTAGTGTTAAGAGCGATTGAGTTACTTCCATAATTATAGTACAAAGGTGTCAAGTCTTTATTGGATGGAAGCGTATTTTCCAGAGCGTATTCCGCATAAAAGAGGAAATATAAAATCACCATCACCACCGTCCTTATCATCATCCTTTCCACCACCATCAACAGCCAGATCACCAGTACCACCTCCACCATCACAACCACCTCCACCATAACCTCCACCGCCACCACGCTGTCCTCTCTCCGCAATCACTTGAAGCATTCCCTGCAAATGGCACATGCTCCAAATCACTACTCCACCGATTTGAAACAATAGCCGCCCATAATCCCCAGCGGCGGTCGGTTGAGGGTGGGGGGGGAGAAGGAACAGCTACAGAACGCCACCTAGGGACATAGGACGACGGAAGGGAAGCCAGTGAAGAGGAGAAGCCAAGTAATCTAATGGATGCATAATTTCCACAGGATGCCGTATCTTGTTGCACCGCAACGTCATCGAAGCGAACCACAGACTGACGACTGCGCGACCAGGAATCGAGAAACACGACTCTACTTGGTAGTAGCAAGAGCTGCCTCTGTATGTCTCTGTCTCTGTCTCTGCCTCTGCCTCTGCCTCTGCCTCTGCCTCTGCCTCTGCCTCTGCCTCTGCCTCTGCCTCTGCCTATGCCTCTCTCTCGCTCTATCTCTCGGAACAATGGCGCGAAAAATAGGAAAAGTAGGACTGAAGGCACAACGAAAATAGGAAGGAGTGAAATGTAGGAAACAAGAAAGGAGTGAATGAACCATAGTTGTTAAAAACGGTAAAAACAAAATAAAAAACGGAAAAAGTCGGTTTTTCAAAAAAATAAGAAACGGAAAAAACGGGGAAAAACGGAAAAGAAAATAATTTGACTTTGTTACATCTTTTACTGCACTTTTAAATTAAAAACCTTGTTTACACAATTTAAGTTTAATCAGCAAATAACATAACTTTATTAGTAAACACAAAGTAACATTAATCTACAACAATTATTTTCTTTTTCATAAGTTTGGTTTAATAAGAAATTGAGAAATTAAAAATATTGAAATCTTTTCAAATTTAAATTGAAAACATAAGTCCACATAAGTCCATGCTGACATAAACAATTAAAAAACTACACTTTGAAAGTACACTGTGTACCTAATTAAAAATTGCACTTACAATTTTTACTTACAAAAGAACTTAATATGGTGTAATATTAGTGAGTTAATCAGTCAATCGGAGATTACTGTGTACAAAGACAACATTTTGCATTTTGGATAACTTAGAAATTCAAATAACTGTTATAAATTTTATTTCCTGTAGGCCTAGCCTACTGTGCTATTTATTTCTCAACTAATGACATTAAAGAGTGACCTAAATTAAATGAATCCTTGAAAGGGATATCAGACAAAAATAAAATTAAACAAATAGTAACAGACAGTAAATAAATGAATAAAGTTACATAAAACAAACGGAAAAAAGTCACGAAAAATAAAAAACGAAAGAAACGATGTTTTTGGAAAAAACGAAAAAAACGTTTTTTACAACTATGGAATGAATGATGTAACCAAGAAATATGAAACAATGTAACCGAGAAGTATGAATCAAAAGTATGAAACACAGAGACACAGAGAGAAAGGAACACACAGGGAAGGAACAGACACACAGACACAGACACACAGATATACAATGCTAAAGAGACACAGACATAACACACCCACAAACACACTCCACGCAGCAAAAGACATCAACCCCAGGAGAGAGGGAGACGAGACTGTAGGACAGGCAGACAAATTCCACTCAAACAAAGAGAGACAAACAGACATACGAACACACAGACAGATACAACTGGACAGACAAACAACGGCAAAGCGACACACGCAAACTGAGTGAGACAAACAGATAGGCCCTACACAAGTTCAGTCTACCAGACCACAGGGCAGGGTCGACCAGTCAGCCATAATCTCAGAGCAGGAATGGAGTAGCACAGAGTGAGAGACAGACAAACAGTCAGGCAGATGGAGTGACAGAGACAGACAGACAGGCAGAGACGACTTTACTATTAGGCAAACAAGTCAACTGAGAATTATAGAGCATGAGGAATAAGTAGGGGTCTGTTGGCTCTAAGCCCATCACATACACAGCTGTTTGCTCAGATCTCATTGGCCATTGGACCCCACTTATCCACCCACACCCCAACCCCACCCCTCCCCACCCGACGTATCTAACCCACGAACATGAAATGATTTCCATAATCGGATCCAATCTGCTCTCCAATCCAATATAACCATAACTTACTCAATCGAACGTATTCTATATTTCGTCCAATTCATACAATCCAATTTCAAATCTACTCAATCAACTGCAGCCGAATTCATAGAAAACACACCCTAACCAACTCAACTTTATCCTATCATATTATAAACTACCATATCCAAAACAAAACAAATCTAGCTATTCTCATCTTTTCCTATCCTATCCTATCCTATCCTATCCTATCCTATCCTATCCTATCCTATCCTATCCTATCCTATCCTATCCTATCCTATCCTATCCTACCATATCCTATCCTACCATATCCTATCCTAACCTATCCTATCCTAGTCGTATATCCATTGCATACAAACCCAACCTAACCCTATCATGCTATATATCTCTCCTATTGTATGCTATCACATCCAAAACAACACAACTCTACCTTAGAACAGGAAAAGATGTGAAAGGATAGCATTATAAGTAGGTGCATTATAGATTGGATATTATAGTATATAATAGGATAAGATAGGATAGGAAAGCTCATAATATCCAAAACTATCCGATCTTATCCTATCCTGTACATTGCAAGCCAAATCCACACAAAACACATCTATCCATATCACATCATATATTCTAACCTATCATATCTAATCGAACAAAACTCTATTCATATTTTTTAACCAATTCAATAAAAATATTCCATCCTATCCTATCTTACCACATCAAGTCATGTCATCCCATCCTATCCTATAATATACAATCATGTTCCATCCAACTCAACTCTGTCTTTAACCTCTCTATTTCATCCTATCCCATTCCTATTATATCATATCCTAACCCAACCTATCCTATCACATCCACTCAATTCAATTCTATATCCCATTCAATCAAACTTCCAATCCAGTCCAGTCTCTCTCCGTCACTTCTAATCCAAACCCTCATCCATCCAATCTATATCCCACCTAATCTAAATCTAATCTATTATGATTGGTGCTGCGCTCTTATCTGCGGCCACAGAGATCAACCGGGCGGCTTAGATCAAAGCCGAGCCGCAGATCCGGGAGAATTCCAACAACGGCGGTGGAGGTACATTATGCTCGGGGAGACCATGGACGGTGGGTGACTCAGCCACAAAACCAGAACTGCGCAATTTCTCTAACACGATCAATTCGTCGGCAGGCAGTCAATAAAAGCATCAAGCGTCCATGCATTTTGTAAGCGCTTAGTAGTACGACGTGTAGAACTGAACATACTAACTCCGCTGCTACCCATACTCTCGTAGTGCCAGTCCCAAGCGTCGATAAAGGAGGCTGGGGACGTTAGTATGACACATCGTAACAGTAACTAACCAGTAACCAACGGAATATACTCAGTACCTAGTGCCAACCAAATAATATACTCAGTACCGAGTACTAACCCAACGGAATATACTCAGTACCTAGTGCCAACCAAATAATATACTCAGTACCGAGTACTAACCAACGGAATATACTCAGTACCGAGTACTAAGTAGTGCCAACAGTAACAGTACCTATAGTGGATAGAGTGAACAGGAGAGCAATCGCTACTGCCAGATCCTGTAAGCCCCTGTGGCCTCCCTGGATAAGAGCTTTCGGCGATTCACAATTGAGCTGAATACGAAGATCTGCAGCTCTATAGCTTCTCAGTTTTTGCTGACCAGTGCTTCTCTAGAGTTTGAAGACTTGGACGACCACAGAAACCCTAAATAAGAAACACTTAACACTTCAACAAGCCGCCTAACAACCTGCGATATGCGCTTCTCAACCGTTCTTTGTCTCTTTTCGGCAGATGCTTGAAGACCATTTTGTTTGAACGTCGTTTCATTGTGTTAGGTCGGGAGCACCTCTGATAGGTCTCTCTTGAAGTGGCGCTGTATTAATTTGCAATGACCATTACCATTACCAGGTGGCACCCGAGATGAATCATTCCGATTCCCTACATGAACCAAGTCAGTAACATGGCAGTCAGAAGGCAACAGGCACCACTATAGGAGAAGAACCTCATAAACCTGAGAACGAAAAAGATCTTATAATCCTGGGGGCCCGTGGCGCATTGGATAACATCTGGCACAGAGACCGAGAGGTACCGAGTTCGAGCCCCCGTTGGGCGGATATGCTTTGTAGGCTGCTATTAGCGCCGTGTATTGCAGGCTGTCTGTTCTGTTAGTAGTTAAGATTTAAATTGCATAACATGTAAATGTACAGCGCAGTGCGTTTGTCAGGCGCTTATTAAAGAAAAGATATTATTATTATTATTATTATATATTATATTTAGTATCTGACAATCCTGAGAAGGACCTTCTAATCTGGGGATTCTTACAGCATAGACTCCTTCTAGGCACCATGATGGATTCATATACGTAAACTCTGCTACTGCGCATACCTCTGTAGCAGGTATACTCTGACCGCCACAGACAGTTTGTGAAACGTTTATAAGCCATCTTAAGACACACCTGTTTAGGTCTCCCAGATTGCCACGTTAGGTGCCCGTGTGGAATTCTTAAAAGGCGCTTAAGAAATAGAAAGCTGCATACAAGCCTAAATACTGTGTTATTAAGCATACTGTTGCCCTGAATATATTCAAGCACTAAGTAATTCCCGTTCTAAGAAAAACTTCCTTTACATTTAAAATGAGCCACCGTGGTCAATCTAGCACATACGGGTGTCAACACGGTCAAGTTCTGGAATGGATGAACAATGGTTAGTCGAATGGAGAAAGATGGATATGCAGGTATGCAGGTGTACTGATGGATGAGTGGATGGATTGATGGATGGAGGAAGGAATGGTTGAATGAATGTAATGTAACAAGACATTTATAAAGCGCCACTTGAGAGTCTAAGCACTCAACATGGGCCATCAAACAGCTGAAAAAGTGTGTTTTTAAGAGTCCAGATAAAACCATGTAGCCACATGCAGCATCAGTGTCACGAACAGAGGGCGGAACTGCATTCCAGATCCGTGGCGCCGCAACTGAGAAGTCCGATACGAGTGTATAGCGATCTTGATTTGCACCCGATCTGCAACTGGAAGCCAGTGGAACTCACATCGCATGTAGTCGGATATGTTTGAATGTTTCGGCAAGTCAGCCAGAAGTCTGGCTGCTGCATGCATTCTGAACAAGTTGGATAGATGGGTGAATGGATGGGTGGATGAATAGAGGATGTGAAGGTTGTGAGGAGGGTAGAAGGATTGATCGCAGTGAGGATGGGGAAGGGAGGACTAGATGGGTGTATGGGTGTATTTATGGAATGATGCATGGAGGAAGGGAGGGAAGGAGGTACATAGAAATAGATGGGTAAATTGATGAAGGGATGGGCGAAGGAAGGAAGTAGGGATGGATCAAGGAAGAGAGGAATTGATGGATGGATGGATGATGGGTGGATGGATGAATGGATGGATGGATGGATGGATGGATGGATGGATGGATGGGTGGATGGATGGATGGATGGATGGATGGATGGATGGATGGATGGATGGATGGATGGATGGATGGATGGATGGATGGATATATAGGTTAATGGATGGATGTAGGCCCTATATGTGATTGATTTTGTGCCTATACTAAAACTCTTAATAAGACAGTGAATAGAAGCGAAATCCATCACAGATCCTCGAAGGAGTCGACCTATAATATATATATACTAGGAAGATGAGTCATTACCAGCTGCAGAGAAAATCAGATCAACAGTCTGTTTTGTTTATGACTCAAACGCAACGAACAAGTCTCGTATACATATAGTTCAAGCACGAACAGTGAGCAGGATTATCAAGACAGTATAGTCCTACCAATTAAGTATAGGCCTACCACATATGCCGATCACGTGTAGGCCTACCAAGTATAGGTCTATAAAGTAGAGACCTACCACATATACGCCGACCAAGTATAGGCCTCTAGCAAGTATAGGGTTGCACGCGGTATAAGTCTGCAGCCAAGTATATATAAGCATAGATCTAGGAAAGTGGCCTTGGCATAAAACTGAAACCGTATACAATGCATGCTCAGATGCATGCTCTTATAGTTGTCATCGCGAAACATGAAACCGTCTTCATCTATTTCACCGATAACAAACAGTCCCATCTCTCGTTGTATCAAAAGTTTTCATACTAGACATCATCAGTTTTTGGGACGCAGTGGCCCAATGGTTAGACTATAGAGC
Source organism: Aporrectodea caliginosa (assembly GCA_020284085.1). Classification (NCBI taxonomy): domain Eukaryota; kingdom Metazoa; phylum Annelida; class Clitellata; order Crassiclitellata; family Lumbricidae; genus Aporrectodea; species Aporrectodea caliginosa. The sequence continues at coordinate 251,846 of JACEVL010001256.1, read as the reverse complement.
GATCGCCTTGTAACTTCGCTTAACGTTCGAGCCCATGACAGCCTCAGAAAGTGCAGCATCGAAGCTCAACCAAAAGACCCATACCCGAAGATCGTAGACGGCATGGAGGGATGTAATCGTATCGTATCTATAGATTTATATAGCGCCTCTCGCAGAATAACTATTCACAGGCGCTCTCAGAGTAATCAGATAGTATATCGGTTGTGATATCGATGGGCAGTGACATCACATCATGTGTATGAGCATTTCAAATCACTGTACACGCGAGATACAGTAACGTTCGTTATGAATTATGATTTGCGTCTGAACTGCGTGGTGTTGGCGGCGTCTGCAAACCGGATCAAGTTTTGCCGGAAAGATATTCGTTTGCGTGGAATTGATCGGAAATAACGGATCGGATTTTAAACAGCAACGACAAGAACGAGATTTCGTACGAGATTTAAGACTTCATCATCAGGAACCGTTGATATAAAATGAAGAAACGTTCGCAATTCTCCTCAAAAGCAGTTTTTCAACCGCCTCAGACGCGGCTCGAGTCCCCTCGACAGAACTATTGAGACTACTAGATCAATCGTAACAGTATACTCGTAAACTCGACATTTCTAAGGCGCTACTCTAAAGCTATACGCGCAGGGCACCCGTTTATTCACGAGCGCTGATAAATGCCCTGGCAAATAAATTCTCTGTGACTGTAATGCACAATTCTGTCTGAATTTACACCTAGGCTTCATGCGCCAGAGGACTTGAAGCTGTATATTCAAAACTAGAGCCAAAGAGTCGCCAGGATTCAAACACTGAGTACAGAGGTTAAAGGAAACTGCATTAGCAAGCTGCCACTACACCAACCTGCAGAGACAAATCTCTTCTGGCTACCAATTTACCTTCATTTACCACCATTATGACTACCCAATTACCATTTAACCTATCAACCACCATTTACCCCAATCCACACTCATTTACCATAATTTAACCCATCTAACCATTTAACCCTAATTTGTCCAATCTATATACTCAAAATTTACCGTCATTTTCCTCATGTGAATCATTCATCCAAAATCCCCATTTCCCTGCTTCTTTCCCTTCCAGAATTACCCTCTAGTTTAAGCTAGCAATGGTATGAATTCCACTCTGCGACTAAGAGCATTTTCTTAGCATCGGCATATGAGTGTTAGCCAGTTCATCTCTCTCCGTCTGTCATATGAACTCTGTCTCTGTATCTCTCTCGCAGTCTCATCTTTCCACCGACAGTGTACGGTCAGAGTACACCCCATAGCTGACTTGTCTAAGGGCTGCACAGTGGGGCAGAAATCTCGTGGATTCGAATCACCCACCTCTCGGTTGACAGTCCAGCACGCTAACCACTAAACTATCGCTCACCCCCGATCACACTGAACTTAGAGACAACTGTGAACTGTGTATGTAACTCCGTCGGGTGGGTCTACGTGTTTGCGAGCGTCCGCTAGAGGTGATGTTTTCCACCCACGAAGCGTCATTTCTGCACAGGTCAACCCGTTCTTCATAAGACTCCAACATCTTTTCGGCGCCTTCGAGAGGCACTTAGACGGCACTTAATAATGTTTAATCAGAATGTGCAGACGCTAACAAACAGTGGATCTATATCCATACAGTACGTCCAGTCCCTCAGTAAGAAGAGTCCGTTAAACTTTATTAATAAGGCTGTAAAGTTTATGAGCGTATGTATACACGACAGAAGTTACCATATAATATTTGAAGATGTTATACTCTCTTTCTCTCTCTGTCTCTGTCTTGCTGTGTCTTTCTCCTTCTATCTCTATGTCCGTCTCGGTCTATCTCTGTTACTGTCTCTGACTTTCTTTCTCTCTGTGCATGTCTCTTTGTCTCTGTGTGTGTCTGTCTGTCTGTCTGTCTGTCTATGTCTGTCTGTCTGTCTTCTGTATGTGTCTGTGTGTATCTCGCTCTCTCTTTCGTGTGTGTCTCTGTCTGTCTGTCTGTCTGTCTTCTGTCTGTCTGTCTGTCTCTTCCTCTGTCTGTCTGTCTCTGTATTTTCTCTCACGCCCTTCTGGTCAACAATAGCCCAATAAAGCGAGGATGAGGTCATCTATATCAAAAACTACACGGCAGTTTATTAACTTGAAGGGGCATTCATCATTTCAAAGTAATCTGCCGGCCTTTGAAATTGCTCCGAGCTTTACATGACAGATTTTCGACTGATCCCAGCCGAGTCTGATGCAAGAATAAATAACGCAGATCTAATCTATTGATCTAATCGAATGATCTAATGATCCACTTCTAAATCGTTTTGTATCAAAACTGCAGAAGGCATGAATCGACGACGGCAGACACTTCAAGTGAAACCCTGCACAGTCAAAGTACAAAGATATACGACAGTTTATTAACTTGAAGGGGCATTCATCATTTCAAAGTAATCTGCCGGCCTTCGAACCGCAGTTGCTCCGAGCTTTACATGACAGATTTTCGACTGATCCCAGCCGAGTCTGATGCAAGAATTGGAATAACGAAGATCTAATCTATTGATGGTAATCGAATGATCTAATGATCCACTTCTAAATCGTTCATGTATCGTAAACTGAAGAATTTTACATTTTCCATCAATCGACGACGGCAGACACTTCATACTTGAAACCCTGCACAGTCAAAGTACAAAGATCTCTTATAGTGAGAGACACTCAACTGTTTGGTCACTTTAGATATATCATTCAGTCTATGCATTTGTGTGTGTAAGTATGTATGTGTGTATCACAGTGTATGTATGTATGCATGTATGTATGCGTGTATGTGTGTATGTATGTGTATGTGTATGTATGTATGTATATGTATGCATGTATGTATGTATGTATGTATGTATGTATATGTATGTATGTATGTATTCATGTATGTATGTATTCATGTATGTATTTATGTATGTAAGCATGTATACATGTATGTATGTAGGTAGTGTATGTATGTATATATGTATGTATATATGTATCTATGTATCTATGTATGTATGCATGAATCTTACGTAAGTATGTACGTAGGTATACGTATGTATGTATATATGTATGTATCTATATCTATGTATGTATTTATGTTTGTACATGAATCTTATGTAAGTATGTAATTATGTACACCAGAGAGCTGTGAACATGAGAAGGTATATAGAGAATACATGTGCACAGTGTGATTTGCAGTCAACACCGACCGGCATAAGACTAGGACTACATAAGAACACGAGATGATGATGATATAATCATGGCTCCACATGCAGAGTGTCTTTCCTTTGACATGGATCTCGAGTCTTCTCGACCATCCATCCCATCGTCCATCTCAGTTTAATTAACACAGCGTTGGTCCAGTTAGAGAAGTAGGTGGGTAGGTTGGAAGGCAGGTTGGTAGGTAAGTAGGTGGGTAGACGGGTAGTTAGGTAGGTAGGTAGGTAGAGGTAGATAGACAAGTAAAGACACAGTATCCAATTATTTACAGTGCGGAGAGTATGGGTCCGAACCTACCCTTAAACAATCATTACACAGGGACCCCGATGAAGTCTTTCATTCACTAATTTATACAAACTTCATTTATTAATAAAAACTTACAAGTACGCAGTCCGAAATAAACAATCATTGCACAGGGACCCCGATGATACAATACTAACCGATGATACGATAACAAGGTTAACAGGAGTTGAATTTAACTGTATGGCAGCCTGCAAGGAGCCCATCTATCCGAATGCTCATTTTAGTTGCCCCATAGGGAGTGAAAGGCTGAGTCAAACTTATGGGGCTATAGCGGGTATCAAACCCGAGTCCTTCTTGCCAGCGTGTTACCAGTCAACCATCACCCAGCACCATCATTTGGTGCTTGGTCGTTATAATTATAGTAGCACTTAGTATAAGTGTGTAATAATACTAACAATAAAAATAATAACTGAATAAAAACAACAACAAATAATAATAATAATACTAACAGAAGGCAAGGTAAGTCATGAGGTGACGCCCAGATGTGGTAACGATAGACTAGAGAACTGCATGGCCGAGGTCATCGCGACAAAGACTGCAGTGAAGCTAAATACGGGAAGTACATGTATATGTCATTTCCAATGGCCGCTATTAGACTAACGATCATCGGATGGGAAGAGCATCGGATGGTCAAAGGTTTGGAAGGTATCGAGTGGACAAAAGGAGAAAATTGAGACAGAAAACGGATTTGCTCTTCACAGCTCAACAGAAGACATCGACATGACACACGAAAGGTAACCAACCACCAGCCAAAAGATTCACCAGAAATCTGTTTCATCTTCGCCTGAAATTTCTATGATGAATCAAGCGTAAAAAGGGCAACTATATATATAAGGCCAGTCTTGATATTGATATATACATGTATAATATATACATACATTGATATAAGCCTATGTATCAATGTAATATATATATATGTAAAGGAAGCGGTTTAGGTACCCTTTTGCACTATATATGTGTGTGTGTGTGTGATATATGATTTATGTATGTATAGGACTCTTTTATATTGGACTCTTTTAAATCCATGCTAAAATCACTATGTGTTCGCCATATATATCCCGACTGTTGTTAGTTGTCTTGTAAGGCGCCCTTTGGCCGTGTTACGCACTTTATAAATATATATAATTATATATGTATATGTGTGTGTTTGTGCCCTGTCGTGTGTATATATATATATATATATAGTTCAACATTTATTCTGTCAATTTTTTACACATGCATGTCAAATTATATAGCTCACGTTGCCCAGCAATTGTGTGATGTTGGCAGTTCGTTTCGGAGCCGTGCAGCCCATAATCAACAGTTCTCACGCAAAGTTTGTATTACGGCTCCAGGCTACGTATTCTTCAACATGGCAGCGGAGTCTCCCAAGACCCGGCAGTCGATAAGAGTGAGTAATCAACGAAATGATTGCACTAGTCCTCGCAGAATCTGCATCGGCAGATAGAAGCAGTTTGTATGGTATATATCGCGGAGTGGTTAGTGGTTATGAAAGAGTATATAGTGAGGGAAGAAAGCCCTCTAACTGTCCGGTTCTAAACCTCGCTATCACTTGTAACAATAGACTATTATTTTACTGCGATTTTGGTTGAAATAAATAGATCACTTTAAGCAGTTAAGAATAATGACTTTGGTAAATGTGTATGTGTATATGTAGGTGTGTGTATGTAAGCTATACGAATGCATCGATATATGTAAGTATATAGGTATGTATGTAAGCATGCATGCATACTTGCATAGATGTATTTGTGTATGTATGCATCGTAATCGTAATCGTAATCAAGCATTTATATAGCGCCACTTAAAAAACAGAGGCGCTCCCGACCCATGTATGTATTTATGTACATGCGCGTAGGTCTATTTATACGTATTCTGCACATATATATGCATGCATGTAATCATGTAGGTATGCATATATTCATATAAGAATGTATATATACCAATGCATACACGTGCACATAAAACGCTCAAACGTATTGACATGCATGTATACATCCATACATATCTACGAACCTCCTCTCGATGTCACCCTATAAAGTCTCTCTCTCCCTGCTGCAGACGGCGGCGTCTGTCTCTTCTGCCCTCTCCTGCACGCTGCAGACCCCATCAGTGCATACCTGATCGCCAAGAAAGAGGAGGGGCAGGGGCGGGCGGTGACGATGGCGTCGTGCTTCGCCTGCGCCGCCGCCCCACAGGGCATCGCCGGCCGACCGCTCCTCCTCCGTCGCCGCTCGCCACCGCGTCAACATGGAACGGAAGCGCGCACACTGAGCAGGGTATGGTGCCACATCGGTTCCAGGAGAAAGAAGTTCCATACGATACCCGCTTCTTTCTTCAAAATCATGTTCAGCCCAAATAACGCCAGCATAAGAAAACACCGACAATATGGGTTTCTATTTCAATATCGTTTCAAATCAAACTTTGCGATAACGACAAAAGAATACTGAAATTCTGACATCACTACGTTGGGGCGCGGTGGTGTAGGGGTATGTGCGGTGCCTTGCAACCGGAGGGTTGCGGGTTCGAATCCGCCTCAATCCGCTGCGTAGGGACCTTGAGCAAGTCCTTCGCGCACAATTTCTCATGCGCTTCGGCGTGAAACTCCGATTCAGTGTCCGCGCTGTAGTCGGGAGCGCCTCTGAGAAGAAATCTTGAAGGGGAGCTATAACAAGTGCTCATACATACATATATACATACATACATGCATACATACAAACATATGGGTTTCTATTTTCCACTTACTAAAATATCGTTTCATATCAAATTTTGCTAACACGACAACAGACTACCGCAATTTTGACATCACTACGTTGGGCCCTGGCGACGACAAGGGGCTCTGTCGGAACGGTCTTGGCCGCGGAACCTATCGGGGAGGACACGGTCAGCAGCTGAGCGGGATTACGTCCATCCGGTCGTCTCTGCATCAATAACTGCTTCTGGTGATTAGACGCGCCGCCTTTCATCAGGATATTCTTCCGCGGCGGCGACGGGCGGCGGTGGAGGCAGAGCACGGCGGCAGATCCGATTACCTGGTCAGGCGACATCTGATTAAAGCCTCTGTAATCTTCCAGCGCTGCAGCGACGAGGAGACGACAAATGAAAGTCTACGACAGAGATGAAGATGATGACGACGACGACGAGGAGGAGGAGAAGGAGGAGGAGGAGAAGGAGGAGAAGGAGGAAGAGGAGGAAGAGGAAGAGGAGGAGAAGGAGGAAGAGAGGAGAAGGAGGAGGAGAAGGAGAAGGAGAGGAGGAGGAGGAAGAGAAGGAGGATGAGGAGAAGGAGGAAGAGGAGAAGGAGGAGAAGGAGGATGAGGAAGAGGGAGGAGAAGGAGGAAGAGGAGGAGAAGGAGGAGAAGGAGAAGGGAGATGAGGAAGAGAAGGAGGAGGAGGAGAAGGAGGAAGAGGAAGAGGAGAAGGAGGAGAAGGAGGAGGAGGAAGAGGAGAAGGAGGAAGAGGAGGAGAAGGAGGAGAAGGAGAAGGAGAGGAGGAGGAGGAGAAGAGGACGGTGTGACGCAGCTCACGAACTGCGGTGGAAACGACGTGAGACAGCGAACTATCATCGACTGGTGCAGTTGGAGGAGAGCAGCGGAGGTGACCGCGGCGGTGGCGGTGGAAGCGGTGGAGAGGAGGAAGGAAGGAAGATGGCAGAATTACGACGCAACATGGGAGAAATGATTATGTCCGAATCAAACGACGCACTGCAGAGCAAAGTTTACGATTGAACTTAGTGGAATATATGGGAGAAAAGACGAGAGCTGAATTAGACTGATATTAGGAGAAATTATGGCCGGGACTGGCTAAGGAGGATGACAAGACTGCTGCGGTTGAATTAGACTGAAAATAGGAGAAAAGAATCAAAAGATGATGATGATGAATTAGACGTACGTGTAGAATAGGAGAAAAGGTCATGGCTGAATTAGACGGAAAATAGGAGAAAATATGATGACGGCTGAATTAGATGGAAAGCAAGAGAAAATGTGATGATTGAATTAAACCCTCTTCGAAGTTCCACTAGCAATTGTGACTGAAGGACTTGCTAAAGGACCAACACGGTAACCGTCACAGAGGTGGCTCAAACCCGAACTATTCGCGTTACAATGCAAGCGTTCTATAGCCAATCGGTTAACGTGTCCCAGGAGATAAGACTAGATTAGGTAGAACGACGGCTGGACTAGATTAATTCTGTCCCACAACCACCAAGAAGAAGCAGGAGATGTGTCGAACGACGAAGGCTAAGCATCGGTTGAAGGATGTTGCCTGGGCACGCGTGGGCACACGCATCCCCGTTGCCAACCGGGCGCAAATGACCAGAGCGACCGATTGCCAATGACGAGCGACCGAGAGAGCGCAGCAGACATCTTGGGTGAAAATCTATAGACAGCGCGACAACGAACGCCAAGCCATCGACAGGAAAGACGTCGTCGGCTAACCGTAAACACATAAGGACGAACGGACGAAAAGGTGGACGGACGAAGGAACATCACGGACAGACAGACGGAAGGACGAACGAAAGGACAGACGGACGAAAGGACAGAAGGACGTAAGGTCAGAAGGACGAAAGGATGGAAGGACGTAAGATCAGAAGGACGAAAGGACAGATGGACGAAAGGACAGAAGGATGAAAGGACGGAAGGACGAAAGGTCAGAAGGACGAAAGGACGGAAGGACGAAAGGACAGATGGACGAAAGGTCAGAAGGACAAAAGGACAGATGGACGAAAGGTCAGAAGGACGAAAGGACAGAACGGATGAAAGGACAGATGTACGAAAGGTCAGAAGGACGAAAGGACAGATGGACGAAAGGTCAGAAGGACGAAAGGACAGAACGGACGGTAGGTAGGACGGCCAGAGAAACGGACGGAAGGCTGAATGGACTGATGGACGGACGGACGTACTTATGAACGGACGCGAGGAACGATACAGAAACGGAAAGGACGGGCGAACATGTTAACGAAAGTACCATGGGACGCAGGAGGACAAGGACAGATAGACGAACGAACATAACAGAGAGACAGACAGACACACATACAGGCACACAGACAGACGGATACAGACAGACCGAAGGAAGGAGGAAAGGGCAGATAGACGAACGAACATAACAGGGCAGACGGAAGGAAGGACAGACTCGATGATAAACGGTCGTCCTTGACCTAGCCAGTATATAGGCGTTGGCAGATAACGCACCCCTCTCTTTCCCTATCACGACACCAGCCGGGCTCTAATATAGCAGGGGCAGGAGTCCTTTTAAGGTTACCCAGCCATGCACAGAAACGGCGTACCTCGGCGCACGTCGCTATACCCGTACGTTTACGCGGTCTATTTTCCCTTCAGTCATATAGGCCTACGCCACTATTGTATTAAGGTTCAAACAGCCTACCAGGACTATTTACACTGGCCTACCGGGTCTATCTATATAGGCATATAAACAAATAAATATAAATCATTCTTTTTAACAGTCCACTGAGGCAGCAAAGGTATGAAGTGAAAGCAACTTCATTTTACTTATAAATGCAATTGGCATACGAGATCCAGTCCTTTCCTTCGCCGTCTCACCTTCACACCGACAGTGTACGGTCAGTGTACTCATTATAGCACAGTTGGCTAGAGGGAACAGTTGGAGCATATAATTATATCGAAACAAATTTCTGCCTTTTCGAGGATTTGAACCCCTAACCTTCAGTTGACAGTCCATCACGCTAACCACTTGACTACTACGTGGGTCTGTCTATTATAGAGGCGTAGCATGGGTCCGCGAGGCATAATATCTGCCTACAGTTGGTGTCAGTTAAACGTATAAGTATAAGAGCGACACTGTGCGCCATCGCTGCGAGCGAATGAATAGCAATGTATTAGTATACTTTGATTGATGGTTGCGGTGGTAGTTGGCCATGGATCCAGTCGTGGACCTCTGATCCAGCCCCCAGACCCCCACCGGGTCTGTCTACTGTCGTTCAGCTGGGGCACATCATCATCCCTCTACGGCCGTCGGGGTCTAAAGGACCGACGCCCCGGCATCACGCACCCTTCCCCGTACCCCACACCCCCCCCTACCCGGTGAGGGTTTGGGGATGACGCTGAAACACGTCGTCGTCAAAACTGCGGCCGAGAATAAACGAAGTTGCAGGCTCAGAGTTGATGATAAGTTGAAGAATATCCACATGCAGTCTCTGCATAATGCACACATCCATTACGCATCTATAGTTTATGCAGCTCAAATATGTGGGTACGTGTGTGTGTTTGTGTATGTGTGGGTACGTGTGTGGGACCTGTGGGTACGTGTGTGTGTGTGTGTGTGTGTTTGTGTGTGGGTGTGTGTGTGCGTGCGTGTGTGTATTTGTGTGTGCCTATATAATTGTGGACCGGACATTATCTCCAAATTACTAAAAGCGCAACTCTAAAGCTAAGCGAAGGGCACTAGCTTATTCACGAGCGCTCCATATCCGTGTGTAGGACTTCTGGCCTCACACGTATTATAGTGGTCAATGGTCATGATGTAATGCTACTTATGGAATGGGTTCTCTTAACAGGGCTCTGTGTTGGCAGTTCTCGACCGTGCACTACATCTAGTAAACTCTGCTTCGGAAGATACCCGGCGGTATAAGGTCTCGAAGGAACTCTTATAAGGAGTTCAGGTCTCCTCTCAATAACCTGGGACTCTCGCATACTCTTCACCTTGGAACAGCTCTCTGAATTCAGGCCAGGCATGCGGCGGCGGTCGTGTCTTACCCCGAGTTTGGCTACACCTATTTAGCCTTCACAACACGGATGCAGACCAGATTACTGACGGTCTTGTCTTGGGCGAGGGTAGTTTAGGTGTGGTATACCTGGAAGAGCAAGGACTTCCTCGAACGACACGGTGCATGGGGTATGCTTTCGTATAGAGTTACCCCTTGTTACACACATACCTGTATATTGTTTCTTCCCCAAGTTCGTCCAGTCTCTTATCTTCCCGACCGTTTCGCGACCTAACAGCAGGGTTTTGCCGGAACTCTTCCTTTATACTTTCCCTACAGGAATCTCTTCCACCGTTCGTTCCTCCCTGTCTTGTACTCTGCCACGATCTTCCAACCTCCAAACAGTTCTCTCTGCCTCCCACTCTCTTTCTATGTCTTCCTCTCGGTCTCCCTGCCTTCCTCTTCGTCTTTCTGTCTCTTCTCTGTCTATCTGTCTTCCTCTCACTGCCTTCCACTCTGTTTCTTTGCTTCCTATAGCTGTCTAAAAGCCTTCCTCTTATATATCTGTCTTTCTCAGCCTCTCGGTCTGTCTGCCTTCCGCTCTATCTGCCTTCCTCTCAGTCTCTCTGCCTTCCTCTCCATTTCTCTGCTTTCCTATCGGTCTCCCTGCTAACAATTATAGCCCTCCTACACTGTAAATCCTCAGAACGCCGGACGCGTCCGGCAGCACATCTGAGGCGTTCTATAAATTAACACGGGCGTTTAAAAATATGAACGCGCGTGTTCAATACGACGCGTCGTGCGTTCAAGTTATGGAAAACAGACATGTAGCCTACGTCAAAGACGCTGTAACTGTATACACCTATAGGTCTAAGGGGAAAATTCTCCATGATAGGCCTGCTTAGAAATGCAGAATTCATTATGTAGCGTAAATGATTAAAAAATTATCGAAATCAAGTCAGAAGACTGTCAAACAACGAAAATGGCGCGATACAGGCTAACAATCAAAATCGACATGTAACACTGAAGCGTACACGATCAAAAACAATTATAAATGACACGAATAACCTTTTAATTCATATAGAATGTGTACGTGAAGTAAGTTGAATACAAGTGTAGGCTACGTTGGAGCTGCATTTTTGAACACCGGCGTTCAATTAAGGACCCGTTGGGATGCTATATTTGAACGCATGCGTTCAATCTCTGACCACTACATGATGAATATTAATCACGTCTTCGTCCGCGAATCGTGATCTGTCCATAAATAGTTCGCTAAGTTTGTGTTACATATTCAGTCGGGCATCGCAGTAGAAATTTTTATGAAATTGAGATATTATAATAATCTTATGTTTCGCTTTGTTTACGATATATTTTTTCATTTTGCAAAGCAAGCTAAACCATGTGCCCAACGAGGCTCATGAATATTAATGATGTCTACGTACGCGACCCACTTTCGTTTATGGCGGAATGGCGGTTATGTTTCGAAGTGCTGGTATGCTGAAGTCTTATTTTTAACGAAATTGCGTAAAAATCAGTTGGACAGGTTCGTTTTGTGCTTTAAATTGTTGTAAAACTACACAAGCGTGAGTATGACTTCGCACGATTATATTCAATTGCAAACTGCAAATTAGGGCCAATTTTAAGACGCCATAGCCTAGTTCTTGTAATATCGCAACTTCTGATTCCTCGGTTTCATTGATGAAAGGTAATTAGACCATTTAGCACTTAACATGGATATTAATTGCTTTCGGTGCGATTCTTGTTTTTTGTTGTTGTAATAGTTGTGTTGAAGGTCAGTGACATTTGATTCAGAAATTTTCCTGGGGTGCAATTTTTATCACAATTTTTCACTGCTATAAATTTACCAACATGCAAAGAGCAATTCAATGTTCCATGGTGAAAACAAATACCCAGGGTAGTTAATAATCACAGCATTCAAATTACTTTTGAATGTAACTTCTTCTCAAGGATGTATATATAACAGTTTAATTAGCTGAATGTTCACACCATTTTATAAACTAAAATTGATACATTTCAACTGCTAAAATATATTTCTATATTTGATATTTGCAACCCATCCAGTTTACCTAAACTATAGACAATGATGACTTGTAAATTGCCTCTGTCTGTGTCTGCCTGCCTGCCTTTCAACCTACATAATGTTCAGTCAAACTTCATCTATTACAGTTTTATATATACACTGTAGTACCAGTCATTTTGAATGTTGTGCACTTTGTTTCAGAACATTGCAGACAGTGCTGTAGCACAGTCTTTGGAGACAGCGGAGAATGAGCCTCTGCACATCGTTGTTCTGACAGTGGGCAAAGCCGTTCTCATTGTGGGTGACACAGCTGTGACTAAAGTGCCAAAGAGCGATATTCTGAGTGCCACCCTGCTGCTGCTTGTCTCATACTATGTTTTCGACCTAGAATACCCTAGGTTTTATGCTATTTTTTGGGTATTCTCCAGACTCTAGCAATTATATGGACACCAGCAAGGAGTGCAAATTTTTCATTAAGAAACTGTGCTGTTACGGAAAGTTTGCCGGAGTCATTACCCGATGATTAACCATAATATCTTATCCTGTGACACTGACAAAATCTGAAAGAACTATTCATTATTGGCAGGATTTTCTGTGTGCTAAAGTTGAATGTGGAATGTGAATGTTTACAATTATCATCAGTGTCAATGGCATTGTTGTAAATTTCTTGTTAATTTGGGATATAAGTAGTTTTGTGTTCTGTTGGGATTGCATGTATGGTTTCATATTTTTGATTAGCATTTGAATTTATATTTTAATGTCCTTGAGACTTGCCAATGGGTCATCCACATCCGTAAAGATGGAGGGTCATACAAATGCAGACAAGAGGAGGAAGTCTTATGACTTAAGCAGATGTCCAGATGGGTTTACATGTACAAAGCTTGTAGTTCAACCTGTGTTTTAAGCACCATACTTCAGTTATAAGATGGAGGACATTGATTTAAGTTTTTACAACTTTAAGTGCAGTAATTGACTTATGAAAACTTGCTTTAATTTCAAATTGCAAGTACTCAGACATTTCAATTATGCATTGGAAATTAAAATTATAGAACAAGTAGTTTAGTAAGAATGTCCTCTGTATGGTATAGTGCATTATTACTGTTAATTGGCTTTGGAGTGCAGAGGTCTGCAAAATTGGAGGGTACTTAAGGCCAAAAGCGGAGAAGGGGTGAGGGTCCAAGGAGGTACTTTTTGCAGGCGTCCTTAATAGACGACCCCTTACTGTGCAACTGCATTGAAGTATGATTATAAAATTATAAATTCATATCTCATAATTCTGACTTTCAGATATAGCTGTGCTAATATTTTATCTTAATTTTTGGACTGCATTACTGTAGTATGCAATTGCTTTCGTTATATACATATATATATATTATATATATATATAATATACGTGCTGTATCTCAACTGTGCAAATTTGTGTTCATGGCAAGTGTTCATAGATTGAGAACACTGGTGTTAATGAAGGGCACTATGTTGTGTTCTGTTCATGAGCACTAGCGTTTAGAGCAGGTTTTAAACGCCCGGACGCGTTCTATTAGTGTTACATTTACGCGTTAAAGCATTTGCACACGTCATGCGTTAACGAGTAGAACACCCATCAAGCGTTTAAAAATCGTAACACTAGTGTTCAGAAAGTTAATGCTAGCGTTAACATTAGAAACGCCCGGACGCGTTCTATTAGTGACGCGCATAGGTGTTCAATAATCATAACACTAGTGTTCAAAAACTTAATGCCAGCGTTAACATTAGAAACGCCCGGACGCGTTCTATTAGTGTTACAATTTGGCGTTTAAAAATGTGTTCTAGTTGTGAACACTCGGCTTTAGAGTGTATTTAACAGTCTTCCTTCCTCTCTGTATCGCTGTCTTCATCGCGGTCTCACTGTATGTCTTCCTCTCTGTCTCTCTCTGTCTCTGTCTCTCTCTCTATATATATAAAAATATCTTTGTCTCTCTCTCTCCCTTTGCCTCCGTATCAGCCTCCCTCCCATCGGCGCCTGTATACCACTGGCTACAATATGGATTGCTCTCCTCCCATGTATGCAGACAAACGGTGGTTCCTCTCGAAGTTCTATTGTCTTCGCGTCTTTTGTCTTCGAATAATCAAAACCCGAGATCGATTGACTGTTTATACTAACGACCTGTTTAGCCGGATCTCATAACAGCATTGTCTCCGACGACGACGAACAGCAGTCTCCCTCAATCGGCGCTAAATAAATTTGCGATTACAGTTCCGATTACAATTACGATTACAATTACGATTACAATTACGATTACAATTACAATTACGATTACAGTTCCTATTACAATTACAATTACGATTACAGTTCCGATTACAATTACGATTACAATTTCGATTAAACTTACGATTGACGATTGTTAAAAACAAGGAGCCGATCATTCATATAGTGGTCAACCGTGAGGTCGGGTATATTCAACTACTCGGAGGCATTAATTTTTTCGCGATTTCGGTTCCATTTGTGCACCATACCCAACTCAGCTATAATGAGTACACTGACCGTACACTGTCGGGAGATGACTGGCCACCCGCTCTCATACGCCGAGGCTAAGAAAAATGAAGTCGCAACACTCCACACCGATGGCTGCCTCTAAGAGTTAGCTCAGTGGACTGCTCTTCTTCTTCTACGTGGCCAAAGGGTTATAAGTCTAGGATTACTATATGCAATGGCTCTCAGATTGCCTTCCACTTACCCTACTTAGATTGCCCAACTTACTTCGCATTACCTTAGCTCAACTGACTTACAGTGTGTACTTAGCAATAATCAATAGAGGAAGAAGAGAGGAGGAAGAGGAGCCAGATCGGACAGCATCACCCAAGAGTATCTGGTAGTTGATATAGCGCATTTTGTGTTTCGGATAATAGGATGCCAGGGTAACATTAACCTGACCTTACCATGGGAGGCATATATGACTTGCGGTCAAGAGGAGAGAGAGTCATTGACGGGAGACATTAACACCTGTTCCCGCGCAATCCTAACACCTGCCGACGATAATTGGTCGAGTCATTCACTGGCGACTGGCACGCACCGACCAACGACTCCAACGAAGACAATTCCAACAGCAGCACCAGCAGCAGCAACAGCAGCAGCAGCACCAGCACCAGCAGCACCAGCAGCAGCAGCAGCAGCACCAGCAGCAGCACCAGCAACTGATCACTGTCATCCCTACTTACACGTATATTATAGACGTCACTTGTATGTGTGTGCAACCATGTATACACTCATGTCTTTGCATCCATTCATGCATGCATGCATAAACGTATACGTAGTTACGTACATGTATATTATGTATACTTATATACATACAAATGCATGTATTTTTTATGCACTCGTCCGTGCTGAACTTCTGCTTTTCGTGCCAGAGTATTAAGATCTTCTGCTCTTCGTGCCAGAGTACTACCATTACTCTAAACCCCTCCCCATGTTTAATAAGAATTATCTGTCTGTATATGCGTTTATACTTCTGAGAAGACCGATCTATAGTATGACAAAACCAGACTGAGGCGGGCAACAATACAGGCAAACAGCGAACAAGACAGACAGACAGACACAGACAGACAGGTAATAAATATCTTCTCGGAAGAAGCAAATACTCCGCAAACTGTTACTGACAATGTGCCCAATATCTCAATCTTCTCTAAACTAACTCCCTTTTTAACTGATTCTCATTTCCCTCCATCCCTCCCTCCTTCTTTCCCTCCCTCCCTCCGTCCCTTATCCCTCGTCCTCCGTTCCTCTCTCTGTCCCTCCCTCCCTCCCTCCGTTTTCCCTTCCTTCCTCCCTTCATTCCTCCCTCCTTCCCTCACTCCGTTCCTCCCTCTGTCCCTACATCCGTCCCTCCTTCCCTCCCCTCCGTCCGTCCCTCCGTTCCTCCCTCCGTTCCTCCCTACTTCCCTCCCTCCGCCCCTCCCTCCTTCTCTCCCTCCGTTCCTCCCTCCTTACGTCCCTCCCTCCGTTCCTCCCTCCCTCCGTCTCTCCCTCCTTCCCTCTCTCCGTCCTTCAGATGGAGACGATCCGTATCAGCAGCAGGAGAGATTCGTCCA
Source organism: Aporrectodea caliginosa (assembly GCA_020284085.1). Lineage (NCBI taxonomy): Eukaryota > Metazoa > Annelida > Clitellata > Crassiclitellata > Lumbricidae > Aporrectodea > Aporrectodea caliginosa. The sequence goes on along the minus strand of JACEVL010001256.1, from coordinate 235,567 downwards.
CAGCAGATTCTCTGATTTCACAGTCGACAGACGACACATGTTGGCGTACATCAGCCTCCGTTGCGCAAGACTTGCGACGCAAAAGACTCAAGAAACGCCGCTGCTGCTGCTGCTTCTGCTGCAGTCAGTGCAGTGGGAAATCGCCGAAGGAACGGAGTGTGAAGGCCAACGAAGCGAATGGCGCCAACGGAAAAGAAACGAAGCGGAAAGAGGAGATACAGTTGACCGCATTCGCATCAACCAAACACTATCACAGATGCTCGACTCAAAGACATCCGCCTTCTTATACGCGTAATACTCGACTGCATTGTCACGATGCCTATTACATAGTATCAGACTGTTATATTCCATTAATCACTGTATTATATTGTCTTCTATTGTATTTTCCATAGTATTCTATTGCATTTTACACGGTATTCTATTGTATTTTCTATTCTATTCTATTGTGTAGACAATTGTATATTGAATACTAGTGTATTCCATTATAATTATTATAATCGATTAACCATTGTATTAAATCGTAATGCATTACAATGTATCCGAAAGTGTCGTATACTACTGGCCCTATAAAACGAAATGTACTATGTTCTACTATTACATTGTATTGTATTACATCTTATAATGCCTATAATGCCTTATCAGAAATGCGATGGTTTATCATTGCATTGCATTGCATTCATACCAAAAGCTCAAGATCTAATGAAGGACTGCTCTTGGTGAACTAGCTTTTATGGTTGCTGGACATAGATGTTGGAATTCTCTCCCTGTGTCTATCCACTCTGCTCAGTTGCTTGTGTAATTTCGTTCTCAACCTGTTCAATATCTCTCTCCCTGTATCTCCGTTCTGTTCAATATCTCTCTCCCTGATCTGTCCGTTCTGTTCAATATCTCTCTCCTGTCTGTCTTCTGTTCAATATCTCTCTCATCTGTCCGATATCGACCTGATTCAATATCTCTCTCCCTGTGTCTTTGTCCGTGTGCTCAATCAATATCTCTCTCCCTGTGTCTGTCCGTTCTGCTCAGTCGCTTATGTCATTTCGGTCTCAACTTAAAACTTGACTATTTCAAATTGCTTACCCACCACAGGCTGCATGCCTCTGTCTTACGGACTGATCTTCTGAATATTAACCTGATAACTACTTGGTTTTGGCAAGATACATAGGTTGATGCCTTGTGCATCAGACACCGGCGCAATAGAAGTTACTAATTACCATTACCATACGTTACTGTACGTTAGTGTCTGCCAGTGAACCGCGTCTACCATGACACCTGTTCAATATACGATACATTTCCGATAAGCCAGTATAGATGCTATCAGATGTTTCGCGTCGTAACACCTTGACAGAAGGCGGCCTAACCATCCGATAAGATCATCTGGTAGAGTCTTATCAGTTGCATAGGTCACTGTAGCAAATATGGGGGAAATTCCGACAACAAAAACACTTGCTATACTGAACCCTGGAACCCGAGTCCAACGCATAAGTTATTCGCAACATAGCTATGCATACCTCGTTGTGTATATATATATATATAAATATATGTATATATACATGTATATTTGCATATACATGTATATACACGTATTTATGTACGTAGTTATGTAAGTATGTGTATGTAATATGTATGTATGCATGTATGTGTGTATACAGCTAGACCATGAACAACTCAGTGAGGACTTGCCCAGGGTCCCTATAGGCGGCTTGATGGATTCGAACCCGCAACCCTCCGGCTGCAAGGCACCAAATATACCCCTATTTCAACATACCTATATATGAACATATGAATATGCATACACATAATGTATATTTGCATATGCATGTATTGCCACGTACATATATGAAAACGTATGTATATGTATTATTATGTAATATGTATGTATGCACCTGTGTCTGGACCATGAACAACTCAGTAGCTCTACAGGAATGGATTTAAGCAGATGTCTTAACATATATTTCATATAATGAACATTCAAATCAAATCAAATCATTTTATTTGGTGACCAACCAAGAACAGTTACTGTAGTACACAATCAATGAGAAAATTGAGTCACACAGGGGACCCTGAAAGGGTCTTACGGCCCCGCTAAGTATAGGGCCACCTAGGTTTGCAGTACAGCCTCATGAGGAAAGCCAAAATATTTGACTGGTCTAAAAAAAACATTGAACATATACACAAACATACACATATGCATGCATTGCCTACAGAAGTAGCAAAGGTAACCTGAGCAGAGTTTGAAACACCTGTTCGAAAATATATAGTCTGACGGTATCGCGAAGGTTACATTTTCAACATACACAAAATTACATATTATCATACACAGGGTCTGAAATCGGACTTCCTGCCGAACCTTAGTCTATATAACCGTCTCTGTCCGTCTCTGTCTGCCTACGTCTTTCCAAGTACCCTGCCGTCTCTGTCTCTGTCTGTCTTTGCCTTTCCCAGTCTTTCCACCTCCGTCTGTCTCTATCTTTCTAAATCTCCTTCCGTCTCTGCCTCCGTCTTTCCCGGTCTCTCTCTAAATCTGTCTGTCTATGTTATTCCCAGTCCCTTTCCTTCTCTGTCTCTGTCTGTCTGTCTTTTTCCAAATCTCCTTCCGTCTCTGCCTCTGTCTTTCGTAGTCTCTCTCTAAATCTGTCTCGCTCTGCATCTGGTACTATGGAAGAGTTAGATATAAAGGTATAAACTGGTTTGGATCAGAGGAGAGATCGTGGGAAAGCTGTTAACACCAACGGTATACTGTATCCGCTATATATAGTAGATGGATGGATGGATGGATGGAAGGATCAATGACCTTGTATATATTGTAAATTCCAAATGAATGGCAATCATCTGATCGGTGTGTGTACTGGCTGCCGTGGGATTACGCAAAAAATCTATCAAAAGGCCCGAAACAATATAAAGGAATTAATGAAAATGAATTTATAATAATGATAATAACAGTTATAATTATTATTATTATTATTACACATTCATTAAGTGCCCCTATATACAATGACCAAGCATCAATCGATGGCGCTGAGCAATTGTGAGTGAAGGACTTGTTCAAGGTCCCTACACAATAACCATCTCAGAGGAGAAGACTCCCAACATGTAGGCCTATACTCTCCCTGTTACAAGGTGAGCGCTCTAAAACAATCGACTACTTAAAGTAATTATACAAAAAATGTCTGGAAACGACAGACATCACGTATAGCAACGAATCTGTAATTACTGTCTGGCGGTGTAGCATGCAGTTACTGTGGCCTGTATAGCCAGATATGAAAGTAATAGTATACCCTATAGTAACTTGAGAAAACTGTCCTGGCAGTGGACGACTTGAACGTGCTTTGAGGGTAGGCCCTATAGGCAGTTTATGTCTGACAGCATTCCTGCCACAGAAGTTTCTGACTCCTAGCATACATTACCCTGAAGCCTGTAATAATAATAATTATAAGTAATTAGCGTAATTTAAGTTCTACCGCGTATCATAAGAGGCCGCGCTTCAATTGACTCACAATATTTATAGGACTCAAGAATTATTATAGTGGCAAAGGTCGAACCCTGGCTCGTGTGCCCAATAAACAACATATACGTAATATTATATATATATATATATATATATGTATATGTGTGTATATATATATATACAGGCATTAACTTAATTATATATCAATTAAAACATAATTATGGCCATGTTTGCTAACTATTGAGAAGTTTTTCAAGGTGCTATATAAGTTCCTTGATGCTCAGATTTTATATACATATAATACATGCAGACGTATCGTGAATATATATATATATGTATATATATATATAAAATTATATATGTATTAATTATATACCAATACATTAGGTCAATGTGGTTCCAAAATCCAAACCCTGTTCAGAGCAAGACACACTTCGTCATCATCAGTTCCTGACGCCATGACCCATTTGGCGGCGATGGCTACGAATAAACGACCATCATTGCCCTCGGTCATTTGTCAAGTCCATTGCTCCTCTTAGTATAAGTCCAAGTGATGCTGTGTCCTCACTTACTAAAACTCATTCAGTCAACGGTTTAAATAATTTTTCTGCCAGTTAGTTCTTTACTTTAATGGCGAACAACCTCCATTGAATTCAACCGCAGTGTTGTGACTACTTCAAGATAAACACTATATTTTTAAGTTATAAACAAGTCATAGGCCGATGTTAGTTGTGGCAATCAATAGTTTTTCACTTTTTTTACAGAAAAAGCTGCACAAATATTATCCAGCTGCTGCACACATATAGGGGCGATAGCAGATTCAGAGCCCCATTGGTGTCACGGCATCCAAGTTGGGAAATACTCGGATAGGTAGATAGAGGTTCTTAGGGGCACGAGGGGGTTTAGGTTAATGCTAACACTCTGGCACAAAGAGCAGGAGATCAGCACGGACGAGGGATCGCTTCCTGCTACCTTCCCAAAGGTCGACTCAGCCTTTCATTCGCCAGATGGCATTGGTCAAATGATCAGAAGGACGTTATGGGCGCCTTGCATGGCTGTCAAACAGTTAAATTCAACTCGTGTAATGACTGCAATAACTTGTGATCATCCATCGGTTCACGCTGCGACTTGTAATCATACTGCGATGTGTCAGTTTGAAATAATAAACAAAGATTATTATCATCATTATTATTCTTATATATTTCTCCACATATACCAATATACCGTATACACAAATAAGCATAAATTACAACATGCATATATCATATATATATACGTATATCATACAGACATACGAACATCAATGATATATGATAGGCATAAGTCTGTATAGAGCATCTATGACATTAGAAGATTAATCAACTGACGCCATAGCCAACGCAACTATAAGACCTCCTCCTTACCCCAACCCAAGCTATACATCGCTCATGCTACAAACAGATGTGCCAACGGACAGACAGACAGCTCGGCACTGCATGGCGGACGTACAAACACAGTGACAGACCTTATAAACACGACCACGTAGAAGGACGGACAGACGGACGGACGAGAAAAACACGCTATAGGATGCATGGACAGATGAACATATACAGGTGGACAGACGGACGGACAAACACACTGCCTGAAGGAATACAGGCAAGGACACATACACGGACAGGAGGACGGACTGAGCGACTGACAAACCGTTCCTAGCATGGACGGACGAACGAAAGGACGGAGGAAAGGACGGATGGACGGACGAAAGGACGGACGGACGAAAGGACGGACGAAAGGACGGATGGACGGACGGACGAAAGGACGGACGGACGAAAGGACATACGGACGGACGGACGGACGGATGGACGGACGGACACCTGCTTTGGGTTGTCTTTCATATAGGATGACGCGGGAGACAAGAAGATGTTATCGTCACTCAAATAACCGCCTGAAAATTACCACCTGGCGCATTAATTATTCCCTCATATGATGTATACAAGTTTACAAGACAAAGTACCTGAACAGTACATATATACATATATATATGCATGTTGACCAGGAATAGGTATATACATGAATACAAATATAACTACATACAGGTATACATACACAATGTGTATGTATACCTGTATGTATGTAATGTATGCGTATGTATGTGTATTACACATACATACGCATACATTACAAATATGAGCAGAAATATTCTGGCATATAAGTGTAACGAAGTTACAAAATTTGATTTCTTTAATTGCATTGAAAGACCGGTGGCGCTCTCGTAGCGGTGATTTTCTGTACTACTACCTCGAGCTCGGTCCACTTAGTTCGCCGTCTCGTGTCGCCGATCGATAGGAAAGCGTGGGATAATAATTGTCGCTCCAACGACTTCAAACGCGATACCAGCGTCCGAAAGTTAAATATATCTCGGTTTCTGTCTTTTTCACACACTTTGCACCCTGCAGCGCTTCTCTTGCAGCCCTTCTGCCGCGCTTCTCTTGCAGCCCCTTGCAGCGCTACTGCAGCGTTGCATTCTCTTGCAGCACTTTGCAGCGTCCTGCAGCGCTGCATTGCCTTGAAACGCCTGCAGCAGACAGCCTATATAAGGAACGCGATCTGAACATTGCCAGCGACGCACACCGGAAGAGACGCACACCGGAAGACGCACACCGGAAGACGCACACCGAGAACGCAGCAACACGGAGAAAGACGTCGGTCGCAGTTGTCGAGCACACGCGGCGAACATCACGTCGAGAGTAGCGTGGTCGAATCTCCGCTTCGCTAGTCGTGCGTATAGAAAAGTTCGACGCGATAAGAGTCTAGCGACTAGGGTTCGACGTCGGGCCTCCGAATCTACGCTGAATTAATGTTGATTCGTCAATCGCTCGCTGTCGATCGAAACTTACGTCGATTGAAGGATTGGGAACAATCGCTTCATTCTCTGCGAATCGTCTGAGCGTTGCGTCTTTGCGTCACGTCTTCGTATGCCGAGACCGAGTGTGTGAAGTCGTCTCTTGCTTCGAACCTTGTCCGTATAGAGGTAAATCACTTAGCCAAAATTCATTGGGGAAATACTTTAATTTCTGAGTTTGATAATTCTGTTGAAGATTATTTTACTCCAAGTTGTGCTAAGGCTGATAATTGATTATTGTGTACTGAATAGAAATTGCTCTGATTTTGCATTAGTAATAAATTTGAAATAACCTAGAAACATGAGTCGTAGTCTTCCTCAGTCGCCTACACTTATGGAGCGCCATCGTGAGGAAGATGAAGACAGAGCTTCGTCTGTGTCCCGGAGATCTAGGGCAGATTCAGTAATGAATGTAATGCTTGATCGGTTGGATGCAATGCACTCTGATGTTATACAGCGCCAGTTAGACATGCAGTCACAAGTCGGCACCATACAATCTCAGGTAGGCTCCTTAAGGTCAGATGTGCAGTCGCAAGTAGGTTCAATGCAATCGCAAGTAGGTGCCTTTCAGTTGAGCTTGCAATCCCAAGTAGGTGAAGTAATGTCCCGTTTGGAGAGATTAGAAACCTCGCCAACACCCGAATTCGCTGTGGGGCAGGATTCGAACCCTGATTGCAGCGTAGGAGCTGCGGTTGCTGCCCATTCGGCAGCCGCGACCTTCCACTCACGCCATGGCCTGGTAAATGTAGATGAAGATCCTGGTATGTTGAGACGCAGTGCTCGTCTCTTAAATAAGCCTCGTGTTTGTTACCGTGAGAGCGATAATCAATGGAATTGGCCACACGATGTGGGCCGGGATTTGAACTCTGGCAGGGATGCAGGTTTTCCACCTCGGGAGTCGCCTACAGCCCTACAGCGAAGCGAACCGCCCTTGGCGATAGCGAAGACCGTGGCGACGTCTGTCGACGCGGGGGCGGGCGCCACAATTGGTACCAGAAGTGGGGTAAGGGCACTTCCGGTAAGGTCACTTCCGGTCCAGGAATTTTCGGTTCCTGCAAGGTTAAGAGTATCCCGAGGAGTTGATGACGAGGTTGACCTGGAAATTAGGAATTTAGGAAACGCCATAGGTCCATCATATCTGGATAGCATAGAGATAGATGAAGTGTTAGATGACGCTCCTGCTAGCGCTAGACTAGAACCAACTAACTTTCAGTCGTATCACAACTTGGAGTATGCAAAATTGGGGCTCACTAACAGAGAAATTAGTCGTCCTACCCAAGTCTGTAACTCACGGGAGGGGGATGGTCTATATAATTTTGTCCTTGGTACTCGACCACCCATCACGACCATGGTGCGCTCACTCTCTGAGCCCCGCACTTCTCATCGCCTGGCTGATCGATACCAACGCTTCGGAGATGATCGACGGGATATGGCTAACGAGCGAGCCACACGAAGCCGCAATGAGTCTACGTCTCACGCACCGATAAGTCTCACGACGTCTACGCCTTACCGGCCGATGCCTGTCTTCGTTCCGAATGATCGATGCGCTCCGACTATTTCGAGTACCGCTTCTGCACGACCAAGCGTACTTCCGCCTTTCTCGATGTACGATCCTGGCATAGCCTACAACCAACCTGCCTTATCGACAGCCTGGTTGATGCCTGTTCCAGTCTCTCTGCCTGGAGCCTTCGGAGAAAACTTCGCTGATGGCTTTGCTGAATGGACAAGACGAAACGAAGCCATTCGACGAAGCGATGGCTTCGGCGCTCCAACATTTGGTCAGAGTCGCGAGGCTACCTATTCTACGCTTCCATCGCGGCCGCCGCCAATGGCTACCGAGGAGAACCGACGTGATCTCGACCGAAAGCCAAAACCTGATGACCTGCAAGCAGAATCGACATGGCGACCTTCAGCTACGAATGAGAAGTTGTCAGTCACGCCGATGACTTCCGTTGCCACTCAGACGTTAGGAGACGCCATGGTTTCCATGAAAGCTGAGACTGAGACGGCGATTGTGGAGAAGAAATCAATCTCAACTACGAAAGGAGATACCGGAAACTCTGCTTCGTCGACAAGCCAGTCCAGTAAGCCAAGACAATGGATTAAGCTGGGAAGCTACAGCGGAAGAACCGAAGTCGAAGTGTTTTTGCGTAAGTTTTCTATTTGCGCTAAAAACAATGAATGGACTGATGAAGAACGCTTAAATCAACTTATGTGCGCGCTTGTCGAGCCTGCCAGTCAACTCTTGTGGGAATCCGACGCCGAGAATATCGCGACCTGGTCCGACCTGGTTCAACGATTACGCACCAGATACGGTAGCGCTGACCAGGCTGCTCTGTACCAGACGCAGCTGAGTACCAGAAAACAACGAGACGGGGAGGAGCTCAATACACTGGTGCAAGATATCCGTCGGCTGATGACGCTCGCGTACCCCGGAGCCACAACGGTCCACAGCGAAACAATCGCCATCCGCGCTTTCGTCGACGCCTTATCCGACAAAAGCCTGGCTTTGAAAATTCGAGAACGCGAACCTCGTTCCTTGGACGAAGCGTACAAGGTCGCCATGAGACTAGACAGCTATCGCAAAGCCGAAACTGATACGGAAGGACTTGCTGAACGACGTTATGGCCGGGTTAAGACTGTGAAAGAAATCGATCCGATGATGGACGCTATGACGAGAGGCTTCGATCAAGTGAACAAAGTCTTGTCGCAACTAGTATCGTCTTCGAGTCATGCAACGCAAGCGCAGACGAATTCTTTCGGAACGGTACAACGGGGAAGGACTGGAAACTGGCCGAGACCGAGACCGGATGCTCGATGGGGTGATAACAATCGGCGTGGGCCTCGGCGATGCTTCGAATGCCAGTCTCTCGACCATCTAGCTCGATTTTGTCCGCTGCGTCAACAAGCCAGTGAAGAAACTCCGGCAACCGTAAGTCAATCGGCTGGCGCTAGCGCTAATCATATTCGAGGCAGCAACAACGCCTATCTACCGATACAAGTTAATGGGAAATCCGTCTTCGCGCTCATTGACTCGGGATGCGAACTTTCCCTGGTCCCGGCTTCCATGGTGAAACCCGGCGATATGACTGCGTCCGAACAACTTCTAAACGCTGCTAACGGGACCGAGATTCAAGTACTCGGTGAGACGGTGTTGCGATGTCGAGCTGGAGACTTTGTGTTTGACGAGCCTTGCTTGGTCACTGCCCAGGTGAACGAGCTGATTCTCGGAATGAATTGGCTAGAGAGTCACCCCATTGTGTGGGATTTCGGGACAAACTCTCTCCTGATACAGGGTCGTCGTCTCCTTCTTCAACGAGCGTCTACAGCGGCCACCTGCCGACATATTACCAGACCGTGGAAGCAACACGACATCTGCCGACCGATAGCTGAGGATCAACCAATGATCGACGCGCCAGGTGCTCTTGCAGCGAAGGAAATTAGTGACGACGATTTCTCCGAACCGTATCCGACGCACGCGATTCGCCCCAGTTCCCCGAGGCGAAAGAACATAAACAGTGGTCGGGCCACGTCTTCTTTGATCGAGAGACATGGGTCTCGATCTCACACTTCAAGTGCTATGAAACCGCGACACCCTGGATCATGGATACCGAGGAGAACAAATAACTTACGCCGCACCTTCAATAAGAATGTAATAGTAGGATGGCTAATGTGTTGTTTTATTTTCCATGGTTACAGGATGAGTAAAAGCGATTCATCCCCAGATAGCTTAGTTCTGGATGACTCGCCAGCCGTTAGTCTTTTGCAGCCGGTGACTAAGGGTTCGAATCTAAGGTGTGCTGAAGCTGGAGGTTCTACCACTCCGGTTTTCCTCGAACCGCGTAATGGCGGGTAGTTAGTATTTGCAAAACCCCTGATATGTGGTTAAAGTTTTGTTCGTTTATGATGAAAATGAAGATAGACATATCTTTACTTTGTGTTAAAAGACTTTACTGTACATAACTGTTATATGTGATGATCTGTGCAATTACTTGAGTCATTGGATTACTGAACGCTCAAGTCAGTAACACACCGCGTAATGGCGGGTGGTTTGAGATTAGTAGAGTTCTACGATTTTAGTTTGATTGTGATGAACGACTTCCTTTTCAGGATTACTTGAAAGAACATTTGCATTAACTGTGTGTCTTTATTTGAATTTTTATGATGGACAAGAATTTCAGAACTTAACGGTTACATGTAACAGGCGCTGATAAAGCTTGATGATGTGTGATTGTACCTAGTAGTTACCTGATGCCTGTTAATTCATTGCATAGTTGTGCTGTTGAATCAATAGATATGGACAATCGTAGGAATGCCATACAATTAGAGTTGGTCATTGCACTTGGAATGAGCGAGTTAATGATGAAGGAAATGATTGAACTGCGTGTTGACAGAAGGATAGGAAGGTCTTGACGTATGCTTGTGAATAAGCCTGATACTTAGACCTATAAAGCCTAATAGTTTTCGATAGGAATTAGTGTATGTTCTGAGGGACGTTTCGTGAATTGTTTTGTGCTTACCTTATTTGTATTGACGTTTCGCTATGATAACTGTTGATTTAATCTGTTATGTCACTATGGATATTATAAAAACTTTCTCTGTGTCCCTTTTAAAATCTCTTCACCCAGTAGAAGAGCTTTTAAAAGTTGAGAAGGTTGGGGGCAGTGTAACGAAGTTACAAAATTTGATTTCTTTAATTGCATTGAAAGACCGGTGGCGCTCTCGTAGCGGTGATTTTCTGTACTACTACCTCGAGCTCGGTCCACTTAGTTCGCCGTCTCGTGTCGCCGATCGATAGGAAAGCGTGGGATAATAATTGTCGCTCCAACGACTTCAAACGCGATACCAGCGTCCGAAAGTTAAATATATCTCGGTTTCTGTCTTTTTCACACACTTTGCACCCTGCAGCGCTTCTCTTGCAGCCCTTCTGCCGCGCTTCTCTTGCAGCCCCTTGCAGCGCTACTGCAGCGTTGCATTCTCTTGCAGCACTTTGCAGCGTCCTGCAGCGCTGCATTGCCTTGAAACGCCTGCAGCAGACAGCCTATATAAGGAACGCGATCTGAACATTGCCAGCGACGCACACCGGAAGACGCACACCGGAAGACGAACACCGGAAGACGCACACCGGGAGACGCACACCGAGAACGCAGCAACACGGAGAAAGACGTCGGTCGCAGTTGTCGAGCACACGCGGCGAACATCACGTCGAGAGTAGCGTGGTCGAATCTCCGCTTCGCTAGTCGTGCGTATAGAAAAGTTCGACGCGATAAGAGTCTAGCGACTAGGGTTCGACGTCGGGCCTCCGAATCTACGCTGAATTAATGTTGATTCGTCAATCGCTCGCTGTCGATCGAAACTTACGTCGATTGAAGGATTGGGAACAATCGCTTCATTCTCTGCGAATCGTCTGAGCGTTGCGTCTTTGCGTCACGTCTTCGTATGCCGAGACCGAGTGTGTGAAGTCGTCTCTTGCTTCGAACCTTGTCCGTATAGAGGTAAATCACTTAGCCAAAATTCATTGGGGAAATACTTTAATTTCTGAGTTTGATAATTCTGTTGAAGATTATTTTACTCCAAGTTGTGCTAAGGCTGATAATTGATTATTGTGTACTGAATAGAAATTGCTCTGATTTTGCATTAGTAATAAATTTGAAATAACCTAGAAACATGAGTCGTAGTCTTCCTCAGTCGCCTACACTTATGGAGCGCCATCGTGAGGAAGATGAAGACAGAGCTTCGTCTGTGTCCCGGAGATCTAGGGCAGATTCAGTAATGAATGTAATGCTTGATCGGTTGGATGCAATGCACTCTGATGTTATACAGCGCCAGTTAGACATGCAGTCACAAGTCGGCACCATACAATCTCAGGTAGGCTCCTTAAGGTCAGATGTGCAGTCGCAAGTAGGTTCAATGCAATCGCAAGTAGGTGCCTTTCAGTTGAGCTTGCAATCCCAAGTAGGTGAAGTAATGTCCCGTTTGGAGAGATTAGAAACCTCGCCAACACCCGAATTCGCTGTGGGGCAGGATTCGAACCCTGATTGCAGCGTAGGAGCTGCGGTTGCTGCCCATTCGGCAGCCGCGACCTTCCACTCACGCCATGGCCTGGTAAATGTAGATGAAGATCCTGGTATGTTGAGACGCAGTGCTCGTCTCTTAAATAAGCCTCGTGTTTGTTACCGTGAGAGCGATAATCAATGGAATTGGCCACACGATGTGGGCCGGGATTTGAACTCTGGCAGGGATGCAGGTTTTCCACCTCGGGAGTCGCCTACAGCCCTACAGCGAAGCGAACCGCCCTTGGCGATAGCGAAGACCGTGGCGACGTCTGTCGACGCGGGGGCGGGCGCCACATAAACACACACACACACACACACACACACACACACACACACACACACACACACACACACACACACACCACACACACACACACACACACACACACAGAGGATTTATATGAACAACATACATGTATATATTTACACCAACGTGTTTACAAATTTACATATAGTTATACGATATGTATAATAATAATAGTTAAGAATATATAATATACATAATTATATATATATGCAGCAAGTGCATGGTAATTGTAATCGTAATTCTCATCTCAAGATATTTGCAGAGTTAAAGAGCTAAACTTCGGCAACCAATCATTCATTCCATACATTATAATTTTATCACAGAGTCCATCAATCTGTGTGGAAGGAACAATTATGATTGACGACAGGTATCACACACATCAGGTATACATCAGAGATAGAGAGAGACATAATGATACATACAAACAAATATATACATACAAACACAAATACCTAAATATATGATAAGAATTTATATATCACACACCTTAGAACCATCGATATACATTATAATATATATGTAAACATTAATATGCATATATATATATATGTATATATATATACCTACATTATATATATATATATACAGTTCACACAATGCCCTTATATACAGAAGTATAGCATCAGCATCTTATGGGCAATGTAGTCTGTTCATGTTGCATTTATAATATACATATATATATATATACATATATTATTATATATATATATATTCTGTGTGTGAAATGCATACATATTTAAATAGGTACGTGTGTGTGTGTGTGTGCATGTGTGTGTATTGCACATACATGTATATCACAGACATATATGTATAATGTTTGACCTAAAATTTATATCTCTCGGCCGACAGACAGACAGTTGGAGATAAGAGAGACGGATAGGCAGGGCATTGGTCGGACGTCATCGACGCCTGCATGACAAAGGAAGAAGAGGAAGAAGAGGAAGAAGAAGGTACAGTGCAGCAGCCTCCAGTGTCTGGCTGGCTGCTGAAGCTGCATGAGCAGCATCAGAAACAGCCATGGAACTGCCATTTGAGATGCAGGCGCAGGAGCAGGAGGAAGAGGAGGAGGAAGAGAGGAGGATAGGGAGAAGAGAAGGAGAAGGAGGAAGAGGAGGAGGAAGAGAGGAGGATAGGGAGAAGAGAAGGAGAAGGAGGAAGAGGAGGAGGAGGAAGAAAAATAAGAGGATGAGGAGGTAAAAAGAAGCAAGAGGAGACGGAGGAGAAAGAAGAGAAGGAAAATGAGGAGGGGAGAATAATGAAGGAGAAGAGGAGAGGACAGGAGAAAGAAAGGAGAGAGGAAGAGGACGAAGAGATAGAAGGAAAAGAAAGGGGAAAGAAGAGGAGGAAGGTGGATAAGGACAGGAAAAGACTGGAAGAAGAGGAGGAATATAGGCTCATGGCGAAGTGATGAAGATGAGGAAAAGGCAGTCTCAGGAAAATGGGGCAGAAATATATCAACGGAGGGGAGGATATGTGAGAAGAGATGAGGGAGATGACGATGAACAGGAGACGAAGAAAGAGGAATATGAGGAGAAAGATGAAAAAGAAATGGTGAAACAATAGATGAGGAGCAGAACAACAAGGAGGAAATTTTTCTTACCTGGCGAGGAACAGAAGAAGGAGGAATAGAGAGGAAGCAGAGAATACGATGCCGGGAGATGATGAAAGAATCCGTAGAAAGCAGAGGAAGAGCTATAATAGGAGCAGGAGAATGAAGAGGGGAAATGGTGGAATAGCAGAAAAGGAAGAGCAGAAGAGAAAGTAGAGGAGGACGAGAAGGTGGAGGAGGAGGTGGAGGAGGAAGCAGATGTAGAGAAGAAGAGGAATCAGGAGTAGGAAGAGGAGGAGGATAAGAAATAATGATGATTATGGGTAGGGAAGTAAGGGAAGAACAGGAGAAGGAACAGGAGTAGGAGGAGGAAGGGGGAAAAGAGAAAAAGGGACAAATGTGAAGACTTGAAAGCGAAGGAGGAAGAAACATTAAGAGGAAGAGGCGGAGAAGAGGAGCAGGAGGAAGAGGTGAAGAAAGAAGAGGAGCAGGAGGAAGAGGCGGAGAAAGAAGAGGAGGAGGAAGAGGCGGAGAAAGAAGAGGAGCAGGAGGAAGAGGCGGAGAAGGAAAACGAGTAGGAGGAAGAGGCGGAGGAAAAAGAATTGGAAGATTATGAGTAAGATGGTGAGAATGGGAGGCAGGAGTAGGAGGAAGGGAGTAGGAGGAAGAGGCTGAGGCGGAGGAGAAGGTGGGCTGACGGCGGAAGACAGTTGCCATTAGGCTGTGCAAACATTTGTCGAGCGGTTGTCATCGACGTCGATGGGACAACGGAACAACAGCAGAGGCTGCAACAGTAGCAACAGTAGCAAAGGCAACATGGCCGACGACGTCGACGGTGGTAAGGCGATCTCACCGTTCGCTCGACTTCCTCGCTGAGACTTGCATGCTCTGATCGGTGTTTTCTCCTTTGGGGGAAGAAGCAGAACTTGGCTTCCACGCTCAAACAGTCACGGCACCAGAAGCAGGGAAAGAAATTGAAGGAAGACATGGAGGAAAATAAATACGCATTATACACACATATGCACGCTCACACACGCACATACACCCATACATACATAATTTTTTCTGCTGATATTGTGATACTTTTCGCCACCGTATGTAGGCCTATTGTTGCAAAGTATGAGTGTTTGCCTCGTGCTAATAAACATCACTTACTTACTTACTTACCAGCACGCACACACACACGCACACGTACGCATACACCTCAATCAACGCCACGCATGTAGATCTTAGCACTCTTTCAATCACCAAGATCAGTGGCGTAACGAAAGGTTTCAGCGCCCAGGGGCAAGATTTGATGACTGCGCCCCTTTTTATACCCAGGTGCTATTGACGCCTACATGAATATCCGAAATACATGCTGTGCCGTACGCTCGCCTCTTCTCGCCCATAAATTTACCCTACCATACACACCTAACCTCAGTTTACTCCTAACATACATTGCCTTATCTTACAGCTTACAGTACCCTAGATCACCTTGCCTTTCCCTCAGCTTACCTTGCATACCACAATTATTTACCTAGTCTTTCCTTACCCGGATTCTCATCTCATTTCCCGACACCTTGCATTACAGAACCTCATCTAACCGTATCTTACCTTATCTTAAAATATGCTACCTTACCACCCTCCCCTCCCCTCACCTTACATTACATCAACTTACCTTACATTTATACATTAACTTACTTTACATTTATACACTAACTTACCCTACCTCGCCAAACTACCTACATCTACCTCATGGGGCGCGGTGGTATAGGGGTATGTTCGGTCCCTTGCAACCGGAGGGTTGCGGGTTCGAATCCACCGCGTAGGGACCCTGGGCAAGTCCTTCACTCGCAATTGCTCATGCGCTTCGGCGTGAAACTCCGATTCAGTGTCCGCGCTGTAGTCGGGAGCGCCTCTGAGTAGAAATCTTGAAGGGGCGCTATAACAAGTGCTCATACATACGTACATATATACATCTAGCTGCGTAGGCTATACCTGTCAAGAAACCGTAAAATCGTTGTACTGTCTTAAGCCCACCTTCCTTTCGAACGTGCTTACGAGACGTAACCCGCATTAATGCGTCACACGCTGTGCCGCACGTGCGACCATCCGCACACGGCAAATAGGATGTATAGCAGCCAGGCCGAAAGGAATGCATGCATGAACAACGATATATTATTGATACGCGGATATTTACCCAACGCACAGCAGCAGCGCAGGAGACAGCACAAATACGAACGACTACTCTCCATCGTTAGGCTGAAACCACGCTTCGCTCGACCGTTTCATATGTTTGCACACTCGAATCATTGAATTCCTATTGGCATAGAATACGACACGATGCTGCTGCAGGTCTATCGGTAACACGTTTAGTCACGGTTCATACAGTTGTGGGTTCGATTCTGTGTAACGAAAACATGGGCAAGGTGTTTGGGGACTTGTGTCCATCTCACCATGCAGGAGAATCTGGTATTGGATGTAGGCTGCAGGGAAGTTAACGGAAAGTCCTGTAACGCGCTTGTCCCATTGTGTCCAACTCCGCCACTGTTCGCTTTCTGACAGTGCCATTCCCAAGCCTGGATGAAGGAGGCGGGCGACGCTAACGATCTTTGTTATCACACAGTGTCGTTAAACTGAAACCACTACTACTACTACTGCTCAGCACCTTAGAATGGTAGGCTACTATAGGTCTTTCGGTATTGGTCTTAAATAACTGCATAACAACAACAACAACCATGTATCTCGCTATTTACATGACACCTTTTAGGCTTTTAGGCAACTTATGACTGGCGCTAAAAATGGCAATGGCTGTGAAACGGATCGCAATAGATGCGACTTGAATCATGGATCCCGAGATCTGTCTCTTGGCTGTTTACATGCCATACCATAGATTCCATATTAAACAACCAACAACTGCACATATTATTGGTACATGAAAGTTGATCTATAGAAATATGTAAACACAATGTACACGGATGCACATTATATCACATAACATACACAAATGCACATTGTATCACCTTACATACATATACATACAGACATATACACCTCATTAGTAAGTACACACAACACACACAGATGAACATTATATCACCTAACATACATATATACAATGCACATTATATCACCTAACATACACTATGTTAGAAGTATGTACACACAATGTACACATATTTACATTATATCACCTAACATACATACATTACAAACATAGATGAACACACTGTAAGACATCTGTGGAAATTTCCACCCACTTCGTAGGTCCCTGGGGTCCCCCGATGTTTGTCGTCAACTTCCGCCATTTTGAGATGGCAGAGAGCCAAACCTGTAAGAGTTCATGCGAGCCTCGTATAATATTCACTGGTTGAGCTACATGTAGGCCTACATGCGGCATTTGGATCGCTTATTATACAGCCAACCATTCAGATTATAACTTACATGCAAGATTCGAAGAAAGAGAAACAAAAGGCAGATCAAGACAGTGCTAAAAAGACAATACAAATGAGGTCATAATAAGATTTGGACTACAATTGAGAGAAACACTGGACTTGACAAATGACCGAGGACAATGGAGATCACTTATTCGTACCCCTCACGCCACAAATTGCAGGCATCAGGAACTTATGATGATGTTTTCAATAACACAGCATTCTCCAGCAAGACTTATATGGATAAAATATTATGCATAAATAGGAACTCTGGTTATAACGTGGCAAGCAGAAAGGAGTTTCACCTGCACTATACAAGTAAGCAGGAATTTTCAAAGTATGCATGGGTGAAAACATGCATCATATGCGCACATTATTATTATGCATAAATAAAATTAGATATGACATATATATATGACATTCACAACAAACACTAAATACTAAAGATAAATATAACTTCATGGAGGCATCCTTACACGGACAGGCTTGTAGACAAGCAGCAAAGATGTATGAGGATATTTAGAAGGACAATGCCCA
The DNA here is from genome assembly GCA_020284085.1 of Aporrectodea caliginosa. Taxonomy (NCBI): domain Eukaryota; kingdom Metazoa; phylum Annelida; class Clitellata; order Crassiclitellata; family Lumbricidae; genus Aporrectodea; species Aporrectodea caliginosa. The sequence goes on along the minus strand of JACEVL010001256.1, from coordinate 217,376 downwards.
TAAAGTTATAGACAGAGAGACGTATACAGACGGGCATTTAGAAGGATAATGCTCATAAAGTTACCCAGCACAAGCATAGAGACGTATACAGACGGACATTTAGAAGGACAACGCCCATAAAGTTACAGGTATAGAGACAGACAGAGAGAGGCAAACAGAGGGGCATTTAGATGGCCAACGCCCATAAAATTGCCAATCAAGGTGTGCTCAGGTAAGCCGGGAACAGGTAGATAAATGCGAGATACCTGTGCACATCAAACCGTAATTTATTGCACGTGAGTTTTCGTTTGTTCCGTTGCGTTATTTTACACCTTCTGAAAAGGTTTCCGAGTATTAAGAGGAAGACATCAAAAGAGGAACCGTTTATAAGCCCAAGGCCTGAGTTGGTGTGGTGCTACATACTGACCGAGGTAGAGATGTGTCCGAAAAATATTGCGATTGGTTCACGAGACCGATGACGTCAGATAGCAACTGTCAAGATGAACTATTAATAGGAATGCGAGATTTGGTCCGGGGAAGACGTCAAATACAAACAGAATTATTATTCCAATATACCAAAGATATCGAGAGTAAGTAGGCCCTATGTAAGGAAATACGGTGGTGCACGGTTATAAGGTTTGTCAGCACAAATTCCGTATTTATATAGAAATAAATTAGCATAAAAAATCAGCAAGCAATGTTGATCAATGCTGGTTTTCCGAGTTCCCGTGAAGATCATTTAATTCTCATCTAATCTAATCTATATTTGGATAAAACATTAAACACTGGGATATTGTGCAAGTATACAAAATATCTTGCTTTGAAATCCACAAAACATTACATTAGGTTCACCTTAAATTCACAATGATACTCAATCTTTTGCTTATACCTTTCACATTATCATTGTTCCGATTTGTTCGCCTTAAAACTGTCACGTCTTCAAGATACCCACCCTATCAATATTCCGGTCAGTTTCTCGTAATATCACCATCGCAGCCACCATAGCCTTATCCAGTATTTGTATGTCCTCCATCAGTATCCTCCGTGTATACCTGAGGATGAGCCCGCGATAGTCATACCATGAAATTCGTCGCCAGGTCACAAACATTTATAAGAAATTAACGAATCGCCAGAGACTCTTTTAACAGGCAAAGGAAGGACAGATGGACGGAAGGACAGACGGACGGAAGGACAGATGGAAGGATGGAAGGACAGACGGAAGGACAAATGAACGGAAGGAAAGACAGACGGAAGGACAAACGGACGGACAGACAGACGGAAGGACAAACGGACAGAAGGACAGACGGAAGGACAAACGGACGGACAGACAGACGGAAGGACAAACGGACAGAAGGACAGACGGAAGGACAAACGGACGGACAGACAGACGGAAGGACAAACGGACGGAAGGACAGACGGAAGGACAAACGGACGGACAGACAGACGGAAGGACAAACGGACGGAAGGACAGACGGAAGGACAAACGGACTGACAGACAGACGGAAGGACAAACGGACGGAAGGACAGAGTGAAGGACTTACTCAAGATCCCTACACAGTAGGCCTAACCATCTCTAGGATGAGAGGCTAAAACCCGTACTTTGCGTTACAACTTACAAGGCGACCGGTCTAACTAATCGGCTATGCCGCTATGGTGTACCACAAAACGAGGCCAAAGACACGGAAGTTATACCTTTATCTGCATGCACACACATGCAGCTCATGCTATTAGCAAAATCAGGTCAAGTATTCTAGCTTTATGTGGACCATACACAACAACGATTCTGACATTGCTGATATACTTCTTATATTATACTTCCTTCGGGACTCACGCGTACTGGTCCTACTTTCCGCCAAACAGTCTAGTAATGTCGCGGTGCATTTCGCATCGGCTCCAAGTCTGCTCAGAGCGCCTACAGAACTTTCGACACGAGTATACACGCGGTTGGGGTATGCTCGAAGACTCAGGGTATAGTCGGAGAAGATTTAACATGAACACGTAGTTACCGATGCGATAAAGCAAGACATCCATTTCCTCTGGAAAAACGAATTTTTGAGAACTTTAAAGGAAAATAGAGGAACAGCGGAGGAGAGGATTCTTCCGTGATGGGACGAAGTAGAGAGAGGTTCGATAGTCGTATCTAATCAGACAGCTTCCATCTCCGGCGATGGATGGATCAAGAGTTTAACGACATCTAATGGCATCAAAGGCCGTTGACGTCGGCAGAAATTATTTTGAACAGTTCTCAACGGTCCTATGGCATATAATATCGGATGGATGGAATGATGGATGGATGGATGCACAAGTTCAACGCCATCTTATGGCAACAAAGGCCGTTGACGTCGGCAGAATTTTGGCATAGTAGGCCTACAGGCTTAGCTGATTCTTAATTTTCGATGCCAGGGTCATACAGCGCATGTCAAAAAGGGTGTAAGAAGTATGCTTTTGAGGTTTGCGAGTTTTAGGCTCTTTAAACAATCTATGAACCTTGGACAGTCCGAAATTATATTTTTATTTCGTTTTTTGTTTTCTTTGTGGGAAAAAACAAAGAGAATTGGATTTGACGTTTTGTTGTGTTGTTGGAAAGCACAGAGTAACTAATTAACATAACAACAATGATGATGATGATGACGATGATGATGATGACGACGACGACGACGACGACGATGATGATAATTATAATTATTATCATCATCATTATCATTAGCAATTGTAGTGAAGGACTTGATGAAGGTCCCTACACAAAGTAACCGTCTCAGGGAAGGAGGAGCGAACCCTTATAATACTCTCCCATTACAAAACGAGGGCTTAACCAATCAGCGATGTTAACGCGGATCGTGTAGCACCAGGGCACGAAGTATCCAACAGTGGCGGATATGAAATAGGGACAAACAACCCCAAGCCCCAGGGTCGGCACATTCCAGAAATATGAAAAACTTAAAAATTAATAAACAAACCTTGACGATACTTAATGACTATATAATTATATTCATATTAGTTTAAGTTAAAACTTCCGAACATAAATCTTTAGAGAGGCAAAAAACTGCCCAGGAGTGGCAGACTGTTATTTTGCCTCTTATCCCCTCAACGGCTGACAGTTGACACCACCACCACTGCCACCATTGACACTCTGGCAATACCATCTCCACTGGACATCTCTGGACAACCCCTCTGACGTGACGCAGCGCTCGTGAATAAGCTGGTGTCTTGGTGTAAGCTTTAGAAGTTTAGAGTAGTGGTTTAGAAATCTGATGGTTAAGCGTTGTGAGAATTAAAGAAAACGTTTGTAAGCATGTTAAGTATCTGCTTAAAAACTAGCACCGTATTAGTAAACGCTATAACTTTATCACATAACTCTTAGGGCAGACAAAAATTCCCCCTGAAAGTTGACACCAATGAGGGAAGAAGATGAAAGAGTATGCAAGAATGTGTCTGTATGTATGTAAGCATCATATGTACCGGTATGTCTTGTATTCAAACATTTATAAAGCAGCTCTCATATGGTTAACCGTTCATGTATGTATGCATTGTAGGTATATATGTAGTATACATTGTTATCATCGTCATCGATTCCTGACGCCAGCCATTTGGCGGTGATGGGTACGAATAAATTGCCTCTATTGTCCTTGGTCATTTGTCAAGTCCATTGCTTCCCTTAGTGTCAGTCCCTGTGATGTTATGTCTTCATTTATATTGTCTATCCAGCGTAGTCTTGGTCTGCCTTTGTTTCGGTATAGAACGTTTTAAACATCTCACAACAGCACTGATGTAAACAGCTTGTTTTAACCTACTTCTTACCTACTTACTTACATACTTATTTTTTTTAATTAACACCAGCACTGGAGGAAGTCTAATTGATCGTAATCATAATCGTAAACTCGAAATTTCCAAAGCGCTACTCGAAAGCTAAGCACATATGACCAGCGTAGGCCTATAATTCACGAGCTCTGCAATCGAATCTAGTCTCCGGTCTTCAGATTGGGAGCTCTACTGAAGAACTTTCTTGTAGAGGCTCTACCTTTACTCTATACTTACAAATTACAAACTACAGCTTATCAGCGTATACACGATGTCTATGATAGCATCACAGAAACGGATTATATAGCTCCTTTTAGAGCAGCTCTTGAAGACGATGAACCAGCGAGGCCTTATATCACTAATAGCAAACGTTGCCGACGGCCACAAAACCGGTCGGTAATACTGCAGAAGTCGATTTAAGCAAGCAGCAAGTAAATAAGTAAGAAGTAGGTTTAAAGAAGCTTGTTTAAATCAACGCTGTTGTGAGAGACAGACACAAACACTATCATCATCATCATCATCATCTTCGTCGTCGTCATCATCATCATCATCATCATCATCATCATTAAACATGAAAACATACAAACGTGCATACATACGTGTTATCCAAGCATCGAGATAATTCTGTGCTAATTTGTATGGCTTGAATTGCTTTATTGCCGTTTTGTAAATAGTTTCATGCAACTTAAACTCATGGGCGTATTTACGGGGGGATTCACGGGTTCAAACCCCCTAAATATATTTCCGAAATTTTTTTCTATGCAATTATATGCGAAATATAAAAAAGAACTTTTCAACCATTTCCAATGGAAACCCCCCTCCCCCCGAAAACTTAAAACCCCCTCCGAAATTTGTTTCTCACTACGCCCATGCTTAAACTTAAAATATAGTGAACTCATCGATCCAGCAAATGGCAGAATTATTCCCAAAACTCGAACACATTGACCGTCTTAGGACGGGCAAACAACTAATAAATAATAAACACAATAAATCTTCCTTACTAACAAAATACAAATGCTACTGATTATTGGTTGGTGTTGTTGTGCCATCTGTGGATGCATTGTGCATCAGACACTGGGCGCCATAGAAGTCACTAATACAAAAACAACAACAAGACCATAAAGAAAACAGTAAACAAAAGGCAAGATGAAGAGAAATAAATAAAAGGAATAAAGAAACCATAAGAGGAAACCGAGAAGACGTTATTTTGTTTCCCAATGTCAAAAATTAAACACCACAGAAGGAACGTTAATACGGACTACACCGAGGACGGACGGATAGGAGAAATCCGAAAAGGATCCAAGTCTCTGGACCCTGGATTAAAGTATTATAGCCTACGGATGTACAGTCATACGCACGCGCGGCTTATGCTTACGACCTGCTTACTTATTTACTCTCTTCAATGTCTATGCGCCTGAACAGGCCATGCCCACAGAGCCGAGGGGCCGAGGCAAGTGGCACAGCATTGCCTATATACACACACAGACAACAGTTGGCAATTGCTGGTGAAATGCAAATACGAGACGGCAATACACTGTAAACAGGAATTAGAGGTCTCTCTCTCTCTCTCTGTCTCTCTCTCTGTCTGTTTGTCTGTCTCTCTCTCTCTGACACTGTCTGTCTCTCTCTCTCTCTGTGTCTCTCTCTCTGTCTGTGTGTGTGTGTGTCTCTCTCTCTCTCTCTCTCTCTGCCTGTCTCTGTCTGTCTGTCTGTGTCTGTCTGTCTCGCGAATATAACGAATGCCAAGGTACATCTCTACCAGTCTACCATAGGCCAACACACATTGAAATACGTCAACAGAACAATACGCACACATACCTTCACACACACATTTCAGCACACACTGTGTGAGCACCATGGTGAGGTTTTAAAAGCCGCCATTTAAATGAACAAATATGGATATACACAAAATATATAAATACATACTACTTGCATATATGGGGTAAACATATGCACATATAATCATATATGCATGCATACATAACATACCTACAACACCAAAGAACGAAAGGATCCACATACGACACATACCAAAGAGGAACACACAAACATACCCAAGCACACAAGCAAGAAGACACACACGTACACAACAACAACCAAACACACACAGAACAACAACAACACAGAGACAAGCGTACAGACGACCAAACAAGAACACGAATCCAGGCACATGCAAGCAGACCGAGGTTTATTTAGGTCTTAGGACAACTAGATACAAACCAACTCTGAAACTGCAAAGTCTGAGGCAGAGGAGGAGGAGAGGGGCAGAGGCCGAAGACCACATGCCCAGCCTCGTGCTCCTCATATTAAGTACAGCAGTCTGAGAGACAGGACAAGGTCCTCCTCTTCCTCCTCCTCCTCCTCTTCCTAGTCCTCCTCTTCTTCCTCCTCTTTCTAGTCCTCCAACTACTCTTAGTCTTCCTTCTTTTCTTCCTCCTCCTACTCTTACTACTCATACTCGTATTCCTCCTCCTTTTCCTCCTTCTCTTCCTCCTCTTCCTCCTACACTAACTCCTCCTCTTATCCCTACTCCTCTCCTGTTCCACCTCCTTCCTTTATTCCTCCAGCTCCTCCGCTTCCTCCTTCTCTTCCTCTTACTCTACTTCCTCCTCCTCCTCCTCCTCTTCTTCCTCCTACACTAGCTCCTCCCTCCTCCTTCCCCCTCCTCCTCCTCCTCCTCCGTCTCCTCCTCTTATTTCTCCATCTCCATCTGTTACTCCTACTCCTCCTGTAATGTAATGTAATATCTCCAAAAATTTCCCAGCGCCACACAACAGCGGCGTCCGGAATATCCCAGCTTATGCGCCGTGTGTCAAATCAGGTCCACATCGGAAAGTTTGTTTTCGTCCGTTTCGATCCCAGGTCAAAATCCGGGATCGGGGTCAAGCCGAGGACAAAGTGCGATGGAAATCGTTGGTGGTGGTGGTGGTGGTGGTTGTGGTGGTGGTGGTGGTGGTTGTGGTGGTGGCGGTGTTGATGGTGGTCTTTGGGTGGTGCAGGAGCAGAACCAGTATAGGATAACTCATTGCCCTCTTCCCCCTTTCCCTTCCCGCTCCTTCTTCTCCACCTTACCCTCATAGAGTCAACTTCCTCCGCCCTATTCCCTTACTCTGTCTCCTCTTGCTTCTTCTAATCCCACTCCTTCTCCTCACTCTTCACCATCTCCTCTTCCTCCAACAACTCTTCCGCTTCCTCCACCACCTCTTCCTCTACCACTTCTTCTTCCTCCTCCTCCCCATCACCTCTTACTCTATCACTACTTCCTTCTCCTCCACCACCTCTTCCTCTATACCATCTCTTCCTCCGTCTCCACCACCACCTCTTCCTCCTCTTCCAACACCATCTCCTCATCCACATCCTCCTCTACCACCTCTTCCTCTCCCTCTTCCTCCTACACCTCCACGTCCTCCTCTTCCTCCTACACCTCCACGTCCTCCTCTCCCTCTTCCTCCTGCACCACTTCTTCCTCCTACTCCTCCACCACCTCTTCCTCCACCACCTCTTCCTCATCCACATCCTCCTCTACCACCTCTTTCTCCTCCGTTTCCTCCTGTTCTTCTTCCTCCTCCGCCTACCCTTCCCCCTCAGTGCATACTTCGACCTCAAACACCATCACCTATCTTCTCTTTCTGTCTGTCTCTCTGTTTGTCTGTCTATGTTTGTTTGTATCTATGTGTGTCTGTTTACCTGTCTGTCTCTGTGTTCCTGTGTCAATGTGTATGTGATGGCCTTTTGTTCTGTCCTTCACTCACTCTTCATAGTCTCTTCTTGTGGCACGCAGTTACCATGTCACTGTCTATCTGTCTGTCTGTCGTCTGCTGTCCGTCTGTCCATCTGCCTATTTGTCTGTGTCTCTGTGCCTTGGTGTGTTTCAGTCTGTATATCTCTCCGCCTATCTCCAGTTCGCTCTGCACATTCCTCTGTCTCATTCTGCGCAGTGAGTGAAGGACAGAACAAAAGGCCATCACAGTCAAATTGACACAGGTACACAGAAGCATAGAGAGAGAAACAGAGCCTAACAGCTGTTAGGCTCTGTCTCACTCTCTATGCTTCTGTGACTCTGCCACTTCCTTTCCATCTATACCAACGTTCGTCCGTCCCTCCATCCATCCGTCTATCGTTCGTTCATCTGATGCTAATTAATAATAATAATACGGATGATGATGATGATGATGACGACGACCACTACGACAGAGACAATGATAATGACAATGTGACAACGATAAAGTAGATGATAATGACAACGACAACAACAACATTGACAATAACAACAACAATAGCAACATCACTAACAATAACAATAGCAATAATGATTCATGATTTGAAGCAGTGTCTCTATTTTAGTTCAAATCCTGGCATCAACCAACAGAAATAGCCTGTAGATTTTTAATTTTCAAAAAGGTCTACAAAGAAATACCAACAAAGACACAGAATAACAACATGCAGCCTATCGCTGTTATTGTCATCTGATCCCAATTAATTAAACTTCTAATTAAAATTAATTTGAGCATAAACCGGAAACAACTCAAAATAAAATTAACACTCTGCATCCTGATTTTCTTCAAACTTGCTATTCTTGTCGTATTTAACTATCTCAGTGCAAAATAAATTTATTTTCTAATGAAAGTTTATTCTCAGAATGGTCGTAGGCTCGTAGCAGAAAAGACACCCTGCCAGCATTGCGATTGTATTTGTAACTTGTAATTGCAATTTGTAATTGTTGATTGTAATTGCAGTTTTAGTTTGTAACTTGTAATTTTAATTTGTAATTTTGTAACTGTGAAATGTAACTGTAAAGTGTAACCCTTTTTGGAGCACCTCTGAGTAGTTACTTTGAAGAGGTGCTATATAAATCTCCTGAATGAATGAATGAATGAATGAATGAATGAATGAATGAACCCTAACATGTAACCATAGCATGAAACCATAATGTGCAACAACAAAGTGCAACTGTACTGTGTAACTGTAAAGTGTAATTGTAATTTGTAGCGTGATTTTTAGTGTAATTTGCAGTTTAATTTGTAGTCTAGTTTGTAAATGTCACTTGAAATTTATTTAATTGGTAAATGTAAGTTGAAATTTATATAGCTTCACTTGTAGATAAAAGTAATCTATATTATATAAAATGTCATAAAGAACAGAAATTTCATCAGTTAAGCATCACATTGTACAGAAAACTAGAAAAATCAGCAGTAAACCTGCACACATGTGGAACCAAACCAATGCATTCTCATCCATACTGTAATTATAAATGTAATTAGTAACTTCTATAGCACCATAATAAAATACACAATGCATCATCCTCCGCACCTCTGAATTGCTCCGTGGCGCTTTATAAATGTTAAATTACAATAACAAATTACAATTACAAATTACAGTTACAATTACAAATTACAGTTACAATTACAAATTACAATTACAAATTTCAAATTACAATTGCAAATTACGATTACAATTATAAATTACAATTACAAATACAAAATACATCCATAGGCGCATCAAAACCAAACCGCATTCAGATCAATATCGAGTAGATCAGTCCATAAGACAGAGAAGCAGACCATCGTGGATAAGCAATTAGTGGAGATCATAAAGGTGACAGCAAGCCCATATGTGGCCCATATTCCCATGTGGGACCCATATAGGACCAACGCTCATGGGTAATGCTGGCAGGGTAATGCCTAGTGAGAGTAGACACTATTGTTTTCAGTTTCAGTTTCAACCACATAGGACACTGAATGGCTGATTCGTAGGAAAGAGAAACAACGAAATAGGCCGACTGGCTCAGGAGACTACCTTAATGAAAACAACAAAAACTAGAACAACCTCAAAAAGTAATAGTATATATTCCATACACTATTATTTTTTTAAACCCAAATGATGAAATCCAGGGATGTAGAAAACTACTTCATTATTATAATTTTTTTACCCAAAGGATGAAATAAAGAGGATGTGTAATAATAACAATAATAATAATAATAATAATAATAATATAATAATAATAATAATAATAATAATAAAATAAATAATAATAATAATAATATAATAATAATAATAACAATAATAATAATAATAATAATAATAATAATAATAATAATAATAACTAATAATAATAATAATAACAATAATAACAATAATAATAACAATAACAATAACAATAATAACAATAACAATAATAATAATAACAATAATAACAATAATAATAATAATAATAAATTAATATATGGCACCGTAACACAGCCATGCCATTACAAGGATGCCTCACAGTCAACTAACATGTTGACTACCATGACGTCATGCCCAAACAACAGCAAACACCACCTGGGTCGAACACCATACATCACCAAACTCTTCAAATACACACGACAACTGAAGCGCCATCTATCCAGTTCAACCACACAGATCAGCCTTGGCGGTGGCTTAGTGGAATTATGTAAATCTCAGAATATCATGTCCAAGGTTCAAGTTCCCCGGCGTTGCGTCAAACCAGGCAGAAGCTTATTAGTCCGTTTTAAATTTACTTAGCTCTACTGTAAATTAGCAGATGTTTTTTGTATAATTGCCTGCCACAGCTGGTGAGCTTTATAATTGCCCGACGACAGTGTATGGCTAAGAAGTTCACTGCTGTGCGGCTGCTTTGAACTATTGCATTATCGAAATATTTGTTAATGCCGAATTCCTTTGTATTGCATCGGATCATATTGCACTGGAATGTGTTGCATTTGTATTGCATAAATACCACTGCATGGAATCTTAATACAAGTCACCACATTGTATCGTGTTGTATTGTATTGTATCTTTGTATGGTATTGCAGTGAACATTGTGCTGTATGATATTGAATTACTTCTAAGACTGTCGGCAGGGGCATAGCCAGAAAAAATTTGGAGGGGTTGTAAGATTTCTGGGGGTTTTCCATTGGAAATCACCGTATTTTTCTACATTTTTAGTTTTTAACAACAGTAATGCATTCATTGGGAGTTTGAACCCGTAAAACCACCCCCTAAATACGCCCATGACTGTCCATCACAGTGGCTGTGCTCTGTAACAAGATAACTGTTGTACAATGGAGCTATCTACGGCTACAGAGGAATGGTGTCTTCCTTACCCAGACATTAGTTTGAAGATTTAACAGTAGATGGATGACTAATAAGAAATTCGCCCCATAAAAAACGCTGACTCACGCAATTTCATAACTCATCCACAGGTGACTTATGGAGCTCATTCCCTGTCAGACCTGAGCCCCACTGAAATGCCGCAAAATTCATAAGTCATCAAAATTAATATAATGCAATATTCCGATTATTTAAGAGCAGAAATTAGTTTGTAATCTACATCAATACAGAGCCACATTGAAAAAGAGATAAATTTACAAGTCAGCGATATTGATATTTGCAACATTCTGAATATTTATGAGCAGAAATTAGTTTGCAATAAATGGTGGATTCAGAGCAGCCTGTGCCCCTCTCCTCTATTCGAGCTTGGGGCACACGTTAATGAGTGGACTCTACAAACTGATTTCGGAAACTACTCAGCTTAAGACTCTTCTCTTTTGGCTTAATTATTATTATTATTATTATTAAATAAACTTGTAACGCGCACAAGGTCACACAGAAATGTGAATCTGAGGCGCGGATAGTCAGCCGCCAGGTGAAGATGCACTTAGATTTCCAAATCCTTGAAAGCCAAGACTTAAGACTTATCTCTTTCAGCTATAGACTTAAGCTATAGACTTAAGCTATAGAACCGATGTGTATTGCAGGCTGTCTGTTCTGTTAGTATAGTTAAGATTGTTTCAATTGCATAACATGTAAATGTACAGCACAGTGCGTTTGTCAGGCGTTTGATTAAAGAAAAGATATTATTATTATTATTATTATTATTATTATTATTATTATTATTATTATTATTATTATTATTATTATTATTATTATTATTATTATTATTATTATTATTATTATTATTATTATTATTATTATTATTATTATTATTATTATTATTATTATTATTATTATTATTATCTCTTTCAGCTACAGACTTGAGACTCATCTCTTTCAGCTACAGACTTAAGACTCATCTCTTTCAGCAATAGACTTAAGAGTCATCTCTTTCAGCTACAGACTTAAGACTACTCTTTCGACTTAAGACTTAAAACTCATCACTTTGGCTTAAGACTTAAGACTCGATTCTTTCAGCTTCCATGATCAGCATAGCAAGGCTTCTGGCTTCTATGATCAAATGGATTTCTACCTGACTCCTCCAATGGATTAAGATTTTTCACTTTAATTTCACTTGTGAGGCGCCCATAGGTTGACGTCGTTGGTTTTATGATAGCCGGTGTAAACTACCACCAGGTGTGATAGCTTACTTGACATACGAATTGTCACTCTCTCTCTCTCAGAAGAACCGAGTACCACTGTCTTTATTATTAACGAAGCGTGTCCATACAAATAAACTCCTCCTATACATTCTGATTGGTTCTAAAATACAATACTGAATATAATGTCCAATCACTAAAGAGTCTTTTCTTGCAACATTCTATAATTTACATACACAATATAAAAACCAGAGAGCCACTCATATTATAACGTAAAGCAGTAAGTACATATCACTATGAATACGACAGTGCACTATGGAAGTCATTACATTACACTTCCAGGAAGCCCTAAAAACTGGTTTGGGTGAGGACAGAGTATGAAAAGAGGTCATGAATAGTGTGGGAAAGTAAAACAAAGAATATAAATATGTTGAATTAATAAAAAATTATAAAAGTTCCTGCACTTAATCCTCCAAATATATGAGCCTGAAAATACTCTTTGGTCCCTCTGTATACGTAAGGGTAATAATCTTCACAGAATATTCACTCATTTCTTGGGATCAGAGCGCCCAGTACACTCTAGGGACCACACAAGACGACCCCATTGGTTCCGTCTGAGTACTTCTGAATTGCTTTAACCCTTCTCTTAACCCTCCAACTCTTCCCCCATTCACAGCCGAGTCACCACTAAATTTAGCATCAAACAATTCTATCTAAACCGTGCAGGCACTAAATCCACAGAATGCATCACCACTTCTGTATAAGCTTATGGGGCGCGGTGGTTTGGGGGTATGTTCGGTGCCTTGCAGCCGGAGGGTTGCGGGTTCGAATCCACCTCAAGCCGCCGCGTAGGGACCCTGGGCAAGTCCTTCACTCGCAATTGCTCATGCGCTTCGGCGTGAAACTCCGATTCAGTGTCCGCGCTGTAGTCGGGAGCGCCTCTGAGTAGTAATCTTGAAGGGGCGCTATATAAATATCTGAAATGAATGAAGCTGGTCTCCTTGACGTGGTTTTCACGTGGCACTGAGAAACTTTGAAGATTTACATTACATTACATTTCACATTTCACCTATTACAACAAATACATTATTTCCCATTTCAGCACTGTTGGGAGGTACTTGAAAGGCGCTATATAAATGTTTTGTCAACTTACATTACATGACCCAGCACCTTGTATTAAGTTTACACATTTACACCACATTACCACAAACCAAATCCTGCTACTTGCCATACAGTATACCACATTAGCACACATTAAGTAATTATGCAAATTTACGACACACTACAGACAGCCTAATTATCATAATAACAACTGATGAGCAGTCCATTAAGAGGCCAGGGTGGTCTTAGCCGAACGATCTTTTGGATATTGACCTGATAACGGATTGATTTTGGTGTGTGGGAGATGGCTGAATGGTAACACGCTTGCACAGAGATCAGAAGGACGCGCGATCGATACTTGCTAGCCCCTTAATGTTGACTCACATGGGCGTATTTAGGGGGTGGTTTTACGGGTTCAAACCCCCCCGAAATAAGTTTGCCAAAAAATTTATATGCTTTTACATGGGAAATACCCAAAAAACTTTAGTTTTTGTGACCATCTCCAATGGAAAACCCCCCAAATCTTAAATCCCCCTCCGACATTTTTTCCTGGTTACGCCCATGTTGACTCAGCCTTACATTCGTTAGGTCATGTTGGTAGAATGAGCAGGAGAGACGGGTGCCTAGTTAAATTCAACTCCTGTTAAACTTTTTATCGTCTGTTCCTACTATGTCATGTAATCTTACTGTGTACTTGTCAGTTTGAATTAATAAAGAAGATTATTGTGATTATGATGATGATGACGACGATGACAATGATGATGATGATGACTTATGCACTAGATATTGGTGAGGTAGAAGTAACAAATTTAAAAATACATATACACATTACATATATATTAGCACTTTATCTATATCAACACATGTATTATATAAAATAGTGTGTCATCTATTATTATCTGTATAACACCTGTATCAACAACTACATTAGTATGTCATCTACATTAACACATGTATTATCTACAGTAGCATCATCTATATTAACACATCATCTAATTTTAACACATGTATAATCTACATCAGTGTGTCATCTATATTAACAAATTATCTATATATTAACACATGTATAATCTACACTAGTGTGTCGTCTGTTTTAGCACATGATCAAATTTTAACACGTGTATTATCTACATTAGTGTGTCATCTATATTAACACATCACCATATACTTCCAATCACCCCATACTACCACATTCCAGAATGCATTTGACAATTAGAAAGCTTGTCATACATCTGACACATTAACTTCGGATAACTCATAACAGTAATGTAACATTATCTCATAAACTCGCATTTATATAGCACCATAAAAAACGGCTCAGCTACCCACGACGGCCATATTCGGCGTCACGTGGGCAAGCAGTGAACCCAGGATGCACTGAGCACGACATGATATAGTCTGACTCTGGAAACCTTGACACCAAAACCATAAATGCGCAGTTCACCCCTCCTACCCTTCCCTAACCAATTACCCTCTGCAACATATTCCGGAATATGTTTCAGACACGCAATTAAAAAATTCCCACACACAGACATACATGATCACAGGCATGTTACAACTTACAAGCATCACTGTAGGTCTCTTGAAGAGGCGCTATATAAATGCTCAGAATGAATGAATGAATGAATCAATTATGCAGAAAGATCTCCAAACATTCTGAAAAGCTTTGCTTCAAATCACATATAACTATAATCAAAGTAAATAATCAAATAATCACTCTAAGATAACATTGGTTGGTAATTATAGTTGCTGTTTGACAAATATGATTAGCGTCGCCCTCCATTCTCCTGGCTTTGGACTGGCACTACCACACGCATAATAGTTGCGCAGTTGAGCAGAAAACATCCACTGGAGCTCCATAAAAAATAACCCAACAGAACCACGAATCCTTCTCACACTGGCGCTAAATAAACCGCCTGCGCAGAAGACGACCCGCGTTCGTAGACAGTAACCGTCTTACAAACAGACAGTGGTCAAATTAAATGCGCTATATAAATACATCTGAATCGGAAGCAGGGCTACATCCACACTGAAAACGAAGCACGCAAAATACAATCCAAAACGGGCGCTACACAAATGCCAAGCATGAGCGAAACCCAAATATCCGCCATGGTAATGATATAACCGAACGCTGCCACCCGTCAGCGTTCGACCGTTCGACGGACGATGTTACGGTCAACGTCGGTCCCTCTCGGCCGAGTCAACCCCCGTAGAACGACCCGAAGATCCGTCTACTTACCCACAGGTACGGTGGGGATGTAACGTAGCGTAACGTAATCCTCGGATCGTAAAGATTACGCGTAAGATTTTGTAAACAAGTCGTCCAGTCCGTTCGTTCGTTCGGTTTTCGGACGATCGTCTCCCTGCGTCGTTCGGCTAACGCGGCTGCCGCGCCGCAGCTAGGCCTTATTTAAATAAGGCCAAGGACAACGATTTTCGCGTTTCACCGCAACGCTTCGGTCTTTGCCACTACCACGCTCTGCCTGCCTACAGCCTACTTATTAGCGCAAGGCCTATAATGTGCCAAGGCCAGTGTAAGTGAATTCTCTATTTCTCAGCTACGTAATTTTCCTCAGCGCTTGGCGATGCTAGGACCCGCTGTAAAATAGGCCGAATGGAGGAAATTCTGCGTTTCCCGCAGCGTGTGTCACTGGCGTTCGTCGTTTGTGGGTTGTCCGCGGGGAGAGAAGAGAGGTGCGTGGGCGTAGCGACGATGGACTGGACATAAAATGGCGAAGACGCCCACGCAGAAAGCAGCAGCCGATAATCGTATTGGCCACGATAAAAAAAGGCGATTGAATTAAGTCGTTATCATCAACGTCACCGTTATCATCATCACTTCATCATCTCCTGCAGAATCAAGAGCATCATAAGCGCGTCCTCTTCCTTCTCCTCATCATCATCTTCATTTTCATTGAAATCAGCATCGACACCATCGTCGCCAGCACAGCAATTTTCCCTTTTACGATATTCAATAGATGCGCTATATAAATATTAATTATGCACATATCTGAAAATAGGCTTATTCGACGCCAAAGAGCGACGTTATCAACCCTGGCAACCGTAAGATATCACTAAACACTACTACTTATGTTATATCGTCGGCATCTTCGACTTTTCCATCAGCATTTATGTTAAATGCAAAATGATTTCTTAATTTTCCACTCAAACGTTTCACATTGTCATTGTTCACCATATTGTTTCCTCCGTCATCATGAAATAAGCGAAAAAATTTAATGGAATAAGCCGAAATTAATTGATTAAAAATTTGAACGATTAATAGATTTATTAATCATTAAAATCTTCAGCCTAAATATATAAAATTATAAAATAATATACATATTATTCCACAATTCCACATGCTGACAAATATCGTTAAACACCGAATTATTCGATGTTCCTCTTTGGACACCTTTAAAACGCCTTTTATCAACGTTATATGTATATCAATTGCGTACATAAATTATTATCGATTATCAGTAAATCTGACTTTTACTTCTTCGTCTGAAGGTGCCTTATTAGTTTCAACTGATGTAAAATACTATATCATCACTGTCGCATTGTATAAAAATACCGTCTTATAATAATACATATTATTTAAGAATCTCATGTCACAGTCAAAGACAACTGTACTAAGAATGGCTACCAAAGTAACGGTGTCGTCACATAATTACACGCTCCTCCTACTTTCAACTCCGGCGTATCAGGGCCATCCGCAGATCTGTCTCCTCATCCACCTTGACTTCAATAGTCCATGCATTTGTCTGTTCCAGAATTGACTATTGCAATTCTGTTCTTATAGGCCTTCCCAAGGTTCGCCGGTCCCCTATCCAGTGTGATTCTCGTTAACGATAACGATAACGAAACTGTTCGTTAACGAAAATAAAATGATTTCATTAACGATAACTATAACTATAACTAAAAATATCATTAACTATAACTATAACTATAACGAAAATAACACTAACGAAAATTCATCTTTATTTTCGTTAATACAAAAAATTAAAATAGGAAGTGCAATACGGACGATTCGACATACATGACAACGAAAAATGCGATATTTTATTCTACAATTTGTCAATTACTTTGGAAACTCGATTATTCATGAAGCTGAATCCACCCATGCTTCAAAGGCTTTCAAAGCTCTGAGCAAATTGTGAAACAGCGTGTTAATACGCACAATTTTGCTTATAGCCTTAATTATTGTAACTAAGTAGTAACTAAAATTAACTAAAATAAAAATTCATTAACTATAACTATAACTATAACTAAAAAATAATACTAACTATAACTATAACTATAACTAAAATAAAAACCATTAACTATAACTGTAACTATAACTAAAATAAAATCTGTAAGGAGAATCACACTGCCCCTATCCAGTCTGTTCTAAATGCTGCTGCCAGATTGATTCCTCGCCTTCCTAAATTCCCCCGTATCTCCTCGTTTATGATCAATCAATTGCACTGACTTCCTTTCACAGTCCGAATTCAGTTTAAAGTTCTTGTCCAACTCCTGAAGTCCAAATTGGGCATTGCTCCTAAATATCTTAGGGATCGCTTCCCTCACTCTTCAGTTTCTCATCGACCTCTCCGCTCCTTGGTCAGGCATACTCTTTTTGTTCCACGAGTTAATTAGCACCACTATGGCCCAAACTAGGTATTTTGCCACTATTGGGTCCTCCCTATGGAATGCCCTTCCCTCCTCTCTATATACGTGCTAACATTCTTTCTGGGTCTCTTCCTACAGCCTTCTCCCACCTCAAAACCTTCTTCTCTATAGGGGTTCTCGCACTGGGAGCGCTACTGAATGACCACTGCTGTGAGCGGCGCTATATAAATTAACAAATAGAATACAATACAATATAACTATTTTCAATAACTGGGACTTGGGACAAATTGTTTGTTTGTGCATATAAGGTAAAGTAGCGCATGGAACTTATTATTTGAGCCGTTCTTTGTATATAGGCCTATATATTAGGCCTATATAGAACTAATGTTGAACAACGTTCGTAATATCGTTGGTTTCATGTCCAATTGCCTATAGCCTAAATAATAACCGTGTACTACGTTTGACATTTTATACTGTTTATATAATTGGAATTGTCTGTACATTTATTAACATGTATTTTGAACATTGTATGTAAATAATATTATGATATAGATGGTTTGATGCTAAATTAGTTATATTAGAATCTCTGTAAATATTTGCAAATAAATTTTAAGAGAGCGCTTTTTTAAATAGCCTAATTATTATCCAGCACGACAACAACCACCTGTCTAACATCGCCATCTCAACAACCTGCCAGACACAAAAACAACCACGACGGAAGCAAGAGAAACTGATAAACGAAAGTTGCATGAAAACGTGCTGAACTATTATATAATTATCAATGAACTTTAAAGACGACAACGGCCTTTGTAGCTACATGTAGGCCTAGGCCTACAGGATGCCATTAAACAATGGATTGCAACTACTACTGAATTGCTTTGAATTTTAATATTCAAGGATAAAAGGTCGACGTCAACGGTCACAAGATGGTCTAAACACCGCTGACTGAAGAGAGACATTGATTAATGTAATGTTATGTAGGCCCAATTTAATGATTTAAGGATCCTGAGTGGCCGAGTGGGTTGGTAGCCCGCTCGCCACGTCGGCGCCCCGGGTTCGCTTCCCGGTCGGGTCGGATTATCAGAGATTAATTTCTCGGATCTTTACTGCGGGTGGCTCGGTCGCAATATAAACGTGGAGTACAATACAACACACAATACAACACATCACAATACAACTGGGGCGCGGTGGTGTAGGGGTATGTTCGGTGCCTTGCAGCTGGAGGGTTGCGGGTTCGGATCCACCTCAAAGTCGCCGCGTAGGGACCCTGGGCAAGTCCTTCACTCGCAATTGCTCATGCGCTTCGGCGTGAAACTCCGATTCAGCGTTCGCGCAGTAGTCGGGAGCGCCTCTGAATGGGAAATCTGGTAGGGGCGCTATAACAAGTGTTCAAATACAATACAATGTAATAACATGTAAATTTTCCGCACTATCATTTAAGGTACACGGTAACCGCTTGGTTGCAACACTCAATTTAGACACCTTCAAAACGGTCTTAACGGGTTGTATATATAAGCGTGGGTCACGGGATCCAGTTCGTGTTTGATCCAATTAGCTGAACGATAACGTATGTAGATTTTAAGGAAGTCCTTACAAAAATAATTGTACAGCGTCATCGATTGATGCTTGGTCATTACCCAATCGGCTACTGTGCCCCTCATAGCCAATCGGATACTACATGTGCCCCACAACCGGTTTTGGTTACCAACAATTTTACTACATCTATGGCATCAAAAGCTGTTGCCGTCAGTAGAAAAAACATTTTGCGGACACTTCTCACCGTTTGTTTGGCAGAAAACAACCTGCCGATGGCAAACGCTGTCAATGTATGTATGTATGAGCACTTGTTATAGCGCCCCTTCAAGATTTCTACTCAGAGGCGCTCCCGACTAAAGTACGGACACTGAATCGGAGTTTCACGCCGAAGCGCATGAGCAATTGCGAGTGAAGGACTTGCCCAGGGTCCCTACGCGGCGGCTTTGAGGTGGATTCGAACCCGCAACCCTCCGGTTGCAAGGCCCCGAACATATTAATATATACACCACCGCGCCCCACGTTTCAATGTTTAACGACGTCTTAAGGGTACCGATACCGTTGACGTCAACCTTACGAAACCTCTGATATCAGTTGACTACTACAGAATGCTGCAACTTCGTTCTTAGGTCGAAGGACATCGTGGTTAAATTTATCGTTATTCAGCCCATTTTCTTCCATGCAGGATAATAAGTCCCGTTTCGGATGGACCGAAGAGTTTAACGACATCTTATGGCAACAAAGGCCGTTGACGTCGACTGAAATGATTTTGAACTGCTCTCACCGTTCCTATGGGACAGTGGCGTAAATCATTGGGGGACAGAGGGGGACTGTCCCCCAAAGCCGTTCTGTCCACCCCCCCAAAAAAAATCCGGCCCTCGTAGAGTCTGCCCCCCTCCAAAGTTATGTATAGATTTTCGCCTCTGCTATGGGATAATATAGATTAAATTCTATTTGTTTTATATAGGGTTGGGCCGATGCTGATCCGGAAATCGGTTCGGGTCAGATTTTGCACTATTCGTTACTAATCGGAATCGGTGCATCCCAGGACTACCGATCCAAATACCAAGAAAAGTGATATTTATGGCCAAAAACAATTTATGCCTTTATTAATATAAAAATAATAACCTGTTTTGGCGACCTCCTGCGGTAATATTTAATCTTTATTATTGAAAGTCCGTGTAAAATAATAAAATTGTGACTGGAGTAAGCCGAGTCACCCGAGACTTCGACAAAATGGCGGACAACGGGCTTCTTTCATAAGTCACGCGGTTTGAAATGTTATTTTCATATCTGGTTTATCTTTAATTATTAATTTATCACATCTTTGCAAAGAAAAAGAAATATTGTCCATTAATCGGGTGGAATCCGGATTCGGCACAAAATCAGGCCGAATATCCGGTTAATATCAGGATTCTGAAATCTGCAAAAAATGCAAATTAGTCCGGTCCATTCCTGGTCTTAAGTTAAACATAATATTATATTAAATCAGTTTGCGTCCCACGCTTATATAGGCCCTATCATCGGTTTACTTCATTTAAGAGGTGTCTAAAGAGAGCGCGTTAACCAATCAATCGGCTTCTGTGTCCCACATTATTAAACATTATCAACAAATTAAAGAACTCATTTAAAACACGGATGAAGCTGACCGGAAAGTGCTGGAAAATATAAAAAACGGGTTTTTCAAGAAAGTTCTAATGGACTGAGTGAATTTTGGAAATGTATTCCACAATTGAGTCACCAATCGAATAGCCATGGACAAAGAGAGACCCGGCTGAGACCAATTATAGGCCTATATTTAGTAGATGTTTGCCCGTCTTCCAACCCTCCCTTCCTCTCTCTCTCGCTCCCTCCCTCCATTCCTCCCTCGCTCCTTCCCTCACTTCGTACCTCCAGCCCTACTTCCAACCGTCTGTCCATCTCTCCCTCCATCCCTCCCTCCGTTCCTTCCGTCCCTCCGTACGTCCCTCCGTACGTCCCTCCGTTCCTCTCTCACTCCCTCCGTCCCTCGCTTCACCACCTTCACCACCATCCATCCCTCTCTCCGTCCCTTCATCCCTCCATCCCAGCCTCCTCCTTCCCTCCCTCCTTTCCTTCTTCCTCCTCCCTCCCCTTCTTCATCCCTCCATCCATCCATCCATCCATCCATCCATCCATCCATCTATCCATCCATCCATCCATCCATCCATCCATCCCTGCTTCCCTCCGTCCCTCCACCCCTCCATCCCTACCTCGCGGATGGCGGTAAGGGAGAGAGGAAGGGAGGTAGGGACTCTAGTGACTGGTACTCATCCGGCGTAACAAAGAATGTTCACACACTTAGGCCTACGAGTGCGTAACGAAGAAAGTTCACACACATGTCTCTTCGTTTATACTATTATAACGTTGTAATGCAGGCTGTCTGTTCTGTTAGTAGTTAAGATTTAAATTGCATAACATGTAAATGTACAGCGCACTGCGTTTGTCAGGCGCTTCAATAAAGAAAAGATAATTATTATTATTATTATTAATTTACCCAACCAAGACCGACGATTCAGTATTACTTTATTTGGGTGGGGCAGACAGGATTTGTCTCCATTTACGAATATAAATCTCTTATTACAGCGACGCCAAGGATTATGAATTGTTAACTATCGCTCATTCGCAGACAATCATCAGTCGAGACTCGAGAACTTTAAGCGGTGACGAGAAATGGGCCAAATATAAAACTATTTTCCAATTTGTTTTTGGTCAATTACCGTAAAAATTGAGCCAAAATGAAGACGGTCATTACCGTACAACAGGTCGACTCCCCTACTACAATGAAAAATTGACATCAATGAACGCCAACATTAGAAAAGTTCAGAGGTTATTTTTGGCCATGCGCACGAACCTTCGGTTAAAAGTTCTCAATTAGCGAAAGCGAGGTAAGAAGTCGGTCAGTGATAATAGGATTATCAGTTATTTTTGAAATTTTTCTTATAATAATTATTATAATTCGTGTTTTATTATTAATTCAAACTGACACACCGCAGTATGATTACAAGTCAAAGTATGAAC
>JACEVL010001256.1:167500-192500 GCA_020284085.1 Aporrectodea caliginosa | reverse complement strand
TGGGAGAGGAAAGATATCCCGTGGCTACTCCCAGAGGAAGACAGAGAAAGTGGATTGGTCGCATACTTAGAGGGGATTCCCTGCGAAAACTATCGTAATCGTAATCGTAATCGTAATCGTACACTCGAGATTTCTAGAGCGTCCAGAAAAGTGAAGTCGCGGGAACCCAGTGGCGTACGGAGGCGAAATGCCGCCCGGGGCGACGGCCCAAAATGCCGCGCCGCGCACTTAATTTTGGAAATTTTCGTAAAATTTTCTTTATTACTTCCGCAAAAATTTCTGATAACCTTTTTTTTTTTTTTTTTTTTTTTTTTTCTCTTACACTATCATTCTCAGAAGCCGCCCTGTCCTGCGCCCGTGTGCCGCCCCTCCTTATTACCACTGTATGCTATTTAGTTAATTATTTTTCTTCCTTTCCTTCCTTCTTTGTCTACTTTTATTACTTTCTCTTATACTTTTCCAATATTTTTCTGCATTCACTCCTTCTTTTATTTTTCTTCAACCCTATTTTGCCGCCCCTACTCAAGTGCCGCCCGGGGCGACTCGCCCCCCTGCCCCCCTCGGTACGCCACTGCGGGAACCAGCTTAGTCACAGGCGCGTTATCGGTGTTGGAAGAGTAGAATGGAGGGAAGGAGAACGAAGGGAAGACTAGACGGATGCTAGCGGTATAGTGGATGATGGTGGATGGAGAGAGTAAACTGCAGAAGGATGCCTAACACCGACAATAGTGACGCCATTAGACATTTGAACCTGCACAAGGACAGAGAACTTGAAGTAAAGCCAACATTGCAGTAATCGGATGATGCCAAACCCAAGCATTGGTTAGCCAGGACTAGTACGATAAAGGCGCTATATAAATCATTGGATTAGATCAGATTAATTGAGAGCTGTAATATGCCAAAAATAATCTTTGTCGGCGGCAACGGCCTATGTTGACCCATCCAGATAAAGGAGGAGGGCGACGCTAATTATTATCTTCGCTATATTACACAGCTTCGTTAAACATAAACAGCCTTTGTTAATTAATAGCGGGCCAGTCAGTGGCAATATTTTCGAGCAAGTGGGGGGCGGCCAGAGTGTCGAAAACGCCTGAACAAAATGAGTACATAGGGATTTGCGAGGGGCTCGGTGAGCCTATCTCCATAATTTTTTCCAAAAGTAGGCCTAAATCTTAAATGGTGCATTTTTGTAATCATACAAATAGTCAAATTATTTTTTTAAATTTTAATTTAGGTATTCATTATCACTTTATCAGTCACGAACATCACATAAAACTAACTCATTTAGCCGTAAAAATGACAAATTTGAACTTTTATTCTCAACTTGTGTAGTCTTCATAGGCAAGGCTCCGCAGGTCAGAAAAACATCGTGGGCGGGCCAGAAATGGCCTGCTGGCCGGCTCTTTCACACTCCTGGTAAAGGCCTACCAATCACAGTATTAGCTCTGCCTCTTCTGGTTTTGGTTGATGCCAGGCCCAAGCCTTGATAAACGAGTAGGGCGCCGCTAATAATCTTCGCTATTACGCGGCGTCGTAAATTAGTAACTATACATACAGTGTCTTCAATCTTAGCTGAACACAATGGAAATTATGCTAATTTTTTATACGCCAAACAGTTTGCCGGGCAATCGGCTTGGACCATTTTTACGACTTACTGATCAATAATCAATTACTTTATTGGTCGATTAAGTATTTGTTTTCTTCGAAACAAGACTGAAGCGTTGCATAAACTGTTATTTTGAGGATTAATGACATTGATCTGCTCCCGACAAACCTGGCTTCAACTGGATTTCGCTACTCCAACCTGAATATCATGGCCGGGCCTCGTCGGAGTGGTGAGGACGGGGAGCTAGTTTTCCTTTTCCAGGTCATATAGATCTCCCTCTGCATTAGTTCCCTTTAGCCATTCTGGTGTCACGAAATAAAGTCTGACCAAAACAGAGTCTCCCCAGACTGAAATAATGTCTCCCTCGTTTCTTCTCAATTCCCATCACAAATATTTCATGTCATTGTCACGACAATGCTTAACTCTGCTGCATGTATAATATATGGCCGAACACCATCCGATCACGCTGATGATTTACTGGGCGAGTCAGGGCGACAATAATGTATTAGGCCTACTGGTTGCATGTTCCACAGCGAATTACCTACAAACTGTGCTTGATAACCTACCAAACACTGACTGGTCTTATGCCAGACTACATCTCTTAATTTTGCATTCGATTAGCAGACAACCAGAACAGAATGTCGGCTACGATCCTCGTCTAAAAATCAACAAGTTACGGCATGTATACGCTTGTCACAGCATAAGACCGATTTTAAAAGTCGTCTACAAGGTTTGGCGACAGTTCCTTCTCTGTCGCTGCATGGTCTCACTGCATGGAGCAGTCTTCATGGCCTTGTGAAGAATGAGCCTTCTCTGGAGACATTCAATCACAGCACAAAGTATCTTATGACTGTCACATATTTTCCGAGCAGCTTGTGACTGTTTATCGCCCACTTTCCCTGTCTTTGACTGACTCTTTGGGCGAAATTCAGGTAAGTTACGATTTCAATATTGTGATCTCCCATTTGTCTTAAATAGCTACTGTGGGTTTTCAAAGGCCTGCAGCCATGTGAATGTATAGCTAACCATTGCTCTTTAGCTTTTTATGTGTGTCGGAAGGATTAGAAACACGGCTCCTCATCACTTTTCCATCACATAATAACAGGTCACAGCCTGAATGAACAGATGATTCGTTCTGATTCGCATCAAGACATAACTTTCACGTTAGGCCTAGGCCTATACTGCCATCTTCCGCATGAATCGCGTCTTGAGCTCCTCAGCTTTTCTCTTCCTCTGTTTAGAAAACGCCTGGAGACTATCATAGATCTACTTGCTAGAGACAGCACTGACCTGGGTCGGGAGCGCCCTCTGAATCTCTGAGTGGCGCTTTACAAACGTTCAATTACAATTACAATTATATGTAGGCCAGGCATGGGCAACTTCAGAGGGCCGCCCTAAGATTGTAAGGGCAGCTCAGAGGCCATGTGGCAATTGTGGACTAATGTTTCCAGACATTTGCCGCAGAAAATGAGACTATTAATTTTATTCAAACTAAATAGGCTTAGGCCTATTGCAGAATTACGGGTAAAGTAAATGAAGATAATTTTTATGATGAAAACCTAATTATCCTAATACCTTCAATCCTACACTACAATATAAAGCAAAATAATTATGTTTTAAGCTTATTCAATTTTTAAAATTCATAAAAGGATAAAAAAGGTTCCCAAGTGGTAATATATAAAGACATGTCAAGGACTGTTTCAAAGGTCCCCCACGTGGGCAGAAATTATTTTGAACACTGCTCACCGTTCGTAATTATGCAGCACAATGTCTACTGAGTGCAACTATTTATTATAATAAACGAAGCTAATAAAAATAAATATAACGTTGCTTGAAACAGTTTTAGAGATGTTAGATTCCGCTGTTTAGTTTACGATAGGCCTCTTATTTACCCTACAATAGTAATAATAATAATAATAATAATAATAATAATAATAATAATAATAATAATAATAATAATAATAATAATAATAATAATAATAATTATAAAAATAGTAATAGTAGGCCTAATAGTAATAAATAAAAAAATAATAATCACTCCGACCACGACTTGCATAGTTGCATATAATCCTCGTTTATTATTTCAAACTGTCACACCGCAGTGTGATTACAATTCATAGCATGAACGGATGATCACAAGTTATTACAGGAGTTGAATTTAACTGTTTGGGAGCCATGCAAGGCGCCCATAACGTTCTACTGCTCATTTTGCCAACGCCATCTGGCGAATGAAAGGCTGAGTCGACGCCCTTTGGGAGATTAGCGGGAAGCGATCCCGCGTTCATGCTGATTTCTGCTCTTCGTCCCAGAATGTTACCATTATCCTAAACCCCTCCCTTGCATAACACTGTCCTGTTCACTTGCGGGGACCAGCCACCCTCCCCACGGGTGGCACTCTCTCGCGGTCCCACTAGCGGGTATACACTGTAGGTGTGTGGGAGTTCCCCCACTCCGGATCACATAGGCCTACTCCGTTCCACTGACGGCCAGTGACAAGGGTGTAATCACTACTGCACCGAGAGTTGGCACTTAACCCGAATTTACTTAATATGAACATTAAGGGGAATTGTTGGCCCATTTCTCCGTCCATCCCATATGGAACGCGGTCAGCAGACGTGGGCAACATATTTATAGACGTCTTTTGGGAGAGATCACCGATGGCCACGCACGCTAACAACGACTTTTATAAAAACAACAACAACAACAATAAGACGATTATATAGCTCTAGACCTTGGCTGAGGCGCTGTATATTGTTTGAACTCTCAAAGGCAGTCATAGTCTATGAGTCGTTCAACAAAGGCGGAACGAAATTCCGATCGACAAACTGCCTCTGGTGACCTTTGGAGCTCTAATTGACATTAATTGCCAGCAATTAGCGTCCATTCAGTATTTCATTCATTCAGAAACTCATTTACGAAGTAATTATAGCCTGTCATTTGCACATTCGTGCCGGTTAAAAATGTGCGAAACAAATGATTTTGTGTTTAGACGACAAGAAAGATACGAGGCCGCCGTTAAAAATTAATCTAAAAATGACTCAAAAACGAAAAGTTTTACATATTACTTTGGTCGATCACGAAATCCTGTAAATGAACGCTTTCATTTTCATTCTTAGTTCATTAATCTCGCCAATTTTGACATCGTCTGCAAGTCAACCAAACGATCATTTTCACTGGTTAAAAATTATTAGCTACCGGTATAGGGGCATTTGGTAAATATTTGATAATGGTGCTTTACTTGTGGGTCATCTTTGCACGATTTTTTGGCTGGTATAGAGTTTACTACAGCGGCCACGAAGACAATAATATTACCATGGCCTACGAAGGAATGCGCTATCTTATTGCACAACATATAATGGCAGAGCAAAAGGGGGTTTTAATTAAATTACACATGTGTGGAAAAAAGTTTAGTGAAACGGTAAGGGGTTAATCATTCCAGGTGAAGTTTGGTGAGTTCGCTGGATGGATCAGTTACTTTGCAGTGGTTATTCATTCAACGAACTCACCAAAACTTCACCTGGAATGATTAACAGCTCGGATCCTTCTTTGCGCTGTTCCACGGCAGGCTTCATAGGCCTATATGGATTTAACTCCTGGATGTAGTGGCCTGACCATTGATTTGATCAACCTCGTTACTGATTCCTTGTCTCTGCTGACTATTGCCCTTTTGCCTTGAAGCTTTTTGTACTCTTAGATGATGATGATGACTGATGATGATGATGACGATTATGATGATGATGACGACGACGACGACGATGACGATGATTTCTCTGCCACACGGGGATAAGATTAATGAGGTGGTGTACTCATAGACAATTGTGGGTGAGCAACTTGTCTAGGGTTGCTACGCAGTGGCTTGAGGTAGATTTGAACCTGCCACCCTCCGGTTACAAGGCACAGAACATACCGCTACACCACCGCGTCCCATCACTCTTATGTATAAGCAGTCCTAGTCTCCTAACCATCATCTATGGAGTTTTGTTGAGAATACGTTAAATAAAACTACACATTGTACAACTACAATAATTAGTAAGGACACCATCATCATCCATCATCCACTATCATCGCCATCGTCGTTGCCATCCCTCTCTCTGCGATAGTCACATCATTATCTTCGTCCCACCCAGCCTGTCTCCTCTCCCACCTCCTCTTCTGCCATTCGCACTTGCAGATAACAACGCAGGACTTGATGAGAAATGCATAATTGCCTTTCTCTGTCCTTAAGTCAAACACACGCTCTCTTCCTCCCGCCCCTCCCTCCCTTCCTCCCTCCCTCCCTCCTGCATAAACCGACGCCTACTGTAGCTGATTATAAGCCAGAGCCATCGATTGGGCCTGGCGCGCATGCGCAACGTCGGCCGCTCACTTGCGTTTGTCTTAAAAACGTTTTCGGTTTTTTCTTTTTCACCGCGTTTTATCTTTCAGAGAAAAGCGCGGGTCAGCAGGCTGAATGAGAACAGCACAGCAATCAACGGAAGCTGTAATGGCTGTCTGGCCTACGTATGGATAAAGAATTAGCCTATCGATTATAATTTATTGACGGCAATTAAAGAAGTTTGTGTGCGGCGGGTGTTAGGAATGAGGTTTTACCTGTGTTTTTCAACACTCGCCATCGCAAGAGTTAGCTCGAAAATTTGTAAAATATAATATTAGCAATAAGACGATTTCTATAGCGCTCTAACAAGAAGATGCCTAAGAAAAGACGCTGTTCAACAATCAATTACGGTGATGGTATTTGAAAAGGTCTTCAGCTGTGATTTAAATGTCTCCATTGATGGCGCATTCTTCACACGGTCGGGAAGACTGTTCCACGTGGAGAGTCCAGCGACAGAGAAGGAACTTCAAGGAACAGTCGCCAAACCTCGTAGAAGACTGCGGGACTAGTTAGGCTATTGATTTTACAATGAGTAGGCCTATCGTATCCGGTTGTCTTTTAGTTGTGACAATTTTACAGATTACCCAAGTAGGCCTAGCCTAAACAAACACGGATCAATATCTAACGTGTTAGCTTGGGTTAAGACCGAACCCCCAAGTCCCTAACCTTTTCAGTAACTTAGTCTAGGAGTTAGAAGAAGAGCTGGGGGCAGAGGCCTGGGACATATGGCCTGGCGACATATCGCCAAAGGCTCCGATGCTCGCACAAGCTTTGACTGTGTGACGCGGAGGCAGGAGCAATTGAGCATGCTCGCTAAACTTTTCTGAAAACATGTATACTATAAAAATACTATAGCCTATCCGATATAATGTATAGTTTGATCCACTTTAGGTTTGTGCTGGGCTTAGGCTGGCGCATACAACTTTTAAACACTTTTCGGGCCACTGGCTAGGGGTCATCCCCGAACCTCCCTCCCACTGCAAAAGCACCGTGTTCCGGTTATGCCAATCAAGGCAGTTGAGTGATACGGAACACTTAAAGAGAACCTCAACAGAGGCGCTTCCCACTGAAAAGGCGCTACTTAAAGCTATAAGCGCAGAGAACGTCCAAGGAGTTGTGGAGATTATATCAATCCAGTTGGCCGGTAATTTTCTTTATAACGATGCTGTAGGCCTATGCATAACGAAGATGATTAGCGTCGCCCTCCTCTTTGGTTGCGCAGTAGGCTTAGCCTACAGTAGGCTAGATCCGAGCACATAAAAATGTCACACGCATAAGAATTTGTAGACAGCTTGAACTTGGTTGAGCTGGAAGAACATTTTCTTTCGACAAGTGACATTAGGAAGAACTTGTTTGGTTCTTTTGCGAAAAAGTAAAACTCCGTAGCGAGCCCATAGAAGCTAGACCTAGGCCTACAGCACATTAGGTGGCATTCTTAAGTATGCTACTGTAACAGTGTAACTAACTAACAAAATTAATTCACTTTAGATTTGAGTTAGTTTGTATGTGATAATACAATTTGATGACAATACATATCTAAATGCCGTTACAAAGTGCCTGCCACTTGCTTTTTAAACGCATTTCTCGTGCACAAAAAGAGGTCAAAAAATTCTGGATCTCACGCGCTAATAAATGTTGAACCAGTTCAACATTTATTAGCGCGTCCCCCACCTGTCAAACCAGATTGCCGCCTCTGAAAACACGGCATCGATCGACACCTATAGCTGCAATCATAATCGTTTAATCGTAAAATGGAAAATTCTAATTAACAATAGCCAGACAAAGTATGATTGGCATAATAATAGAGGGAATAAGAACAGAACATCTGTTAGAGAATGGGTTGAACGTAAAGTTGTTCAACAAATACAGCTTGACTCAGACAAATACGGCTTCATTCAGATCTATTGAATGAAACGATTAAATCGGTTATTCGGTGAAGAATAGGCCTAAGTCTCTGCTCGTCTGCGACTTTCTAGATCAGAGCTTGCAAAGCTTTTTTAATGGCAGGCCAGTGTTAATATTTTCCAGCAAGTGTCGGTCCAGGATGCCGAAGGCGCCAGAGTAAAATGGGGGTAGGTTACGTGTCTGGTAGGAAGCTCGGTGGGTCCGTCCCCAGAATTTTTTTTTCAAAGCCAAATCTCAAATGGTGCATTTTAGCATAGTCTCAATGTTGATCTTCATTGTCAAAAAACTCTACACGCAGAATGGGATCTAGGGTTGAGTGGCTTCTTGCTAGTACAACCATTTGATTTCGCTTCATAGGCTACGCAATGAAAAATGAAAATTTTGAACTTTTATTCTCCAATCGTGTAGTCCTTATGCTTCGAAAACAGAAAAGGCTAATGAAAAAGTAGTTGAAAATTAGAAATGCTATAAAGTACTCAGAAGTGTCAACTGCACACTTCCTCAAAATGTCGAACTATTTCAGTATTAGCATGAAATCGTGTATAGTTGACTAGAGCTGGTCTCTCAGAAATTCAGACTACATAATGCACAGTCCAGACACCTCAACTGCTATCTCAACCCATTTAATTCCTATCTGTTAGGCTACCCGTAACAAGTTGCGACCTGTCAGCTTGGTGTTGTGATTGTGAATAAACGAAATTGATTGATTGCACACTCAACAATGTCATCTGCACGCTTTGTTTCAGAAAACACGCTTTTAAAACACACTGCTTGGGCTATATCTTTGGTTTTATGAAATGAGAAAAGACGAGTATCTAACAAATGCTGATAATACTAAAACTGGTGAAACACGAATAGACTGAACTACAGAATCGTGAACTAATCTGTTTTAAGTGTTCTAGGAAAGTACCTACACAGCTGAATTTCCAATATTTCAAGAAATGTATCTTTCTCTGGAGCATCACAGTAGTGACGATAGCAATGTTCCATAAATTCCTTTTCAATTTCAAACATTTGATCACATATTCCACATCCAAACGGTCTAACAATTAAATCATCAACATAATCTTTGATTCTATGGTGAACTCCAAAACATCTTTCATCAACTTCACTGGGATTCTTTCTCTGCACAGAGAGATAGTGTGCGTTTACTGTAGTAGCAGCAGGTAGCGGTTTTCTAACAACACAGTTCCCATAGTCTGCACTGAATGTCTTATGGAAAGCATTTGCATGACATGTTTTTTCGATGGTCGTCACAGTGCTTTTACTGAATTTACTCTCAGCAGCGTTGGATCTCATATCGTAGTTGAAAACATCATTACGTGAAATGTTACATAATTTCCATTTAGATGGTCTTTCCTCAGTGTGTTTTTTCAAATGCAGTTTGAGCGCTTCACTCGATACAAATGCTTTGTTACAGAAATTGCAATTGTATAGTTCTGCTGCAGTAGTGAGCATTCTTTTGTGGCATTCCCTATAACTCTGACGTGTAAAGCTTTTTTGACATAAGGTGCCATGATATGGTTTTTCTCCAGAGTGAATTCCTAAATGATATGAAAGAGCACCCTTCTGTGCAAATGTTTTGTGACAAAGATTGCATTGGATTGTTTTCTCTCCAGTGTGGATCCTTGAATGCATTTCCAGATTACCATTAACTGCAAATTCTTTGTGACATACATTGCATTTGTATGGCTTTTCTTCACTGTGGATTCTTGTATGTTGGCCTAGAATATTCTTCCTTGAAAATGCTTTGTCACATAAATTGCACTGATATTGTTTCTCTCCAGTGTGGATTCTAACATGATATGAAAGAGCATTCTTCTGCGCAAATTCTTTGCGACACAGACTGCATTTGTATAGCTTTTCACCAGTGTGGGTTCTTGTATGCATTTCCAGGGTATACCGTAACGTGCAAATTCTTTGTGACATAGATTGCATCTGTATGGTTTTTCTCCAGTGTGGATTCTTGTATGTTGGTCTAGGATATCCCTCCTTGAAAAAACTTTGTGACATAAATTGCACTTATATGGTTTTTCTCCTGTGTGGATTCTTGTATGCATTTCCAGACTAGCATTACATGCAAATTCTTTGTGACATAGATTGCATTTATATGGTTTTTCTCCAGTGTGGGT
The DNA here is from genome assembly GCA_020284085.1 of Aporrectodea caliginosa. NCBI lineage: Eukaryota > Metazoa > Annelida > Clitellata > Crassiclitellata > Lumbricidae > Aporrectodea > Aporrectodea caliginosa. The sequence goes on along the minus strand of JACEVL010001256.1, from coordinate 182,482 downwards.
TCTTGTATGTTGGCTTAGAATAGTCTTCCTTGAAAATTCTTTGTGACATAAATTGCACTGATAGGGTTTTTCTCCAGTGTGGGTTCTTGTGTGGCAGTTTAGAGAACTCTTTCGTGTATATCCGTTGTGACAAAACTTGCACTTGAATGGTTTCTCGCCAGAGTGTGTTCTTTTATGGCATTCTAAAAAATGAACCCCTTGTGACACAAATTACACTTGTATGGTTTCTCTCCAGTGTGAGTTGCTGTGTGGATTTTGAGACTGCATATCTTGGCAAATGCTTTGTAACAAACTTCACATTTAAATTGTTTTTCATAGCAATGGATTCTTCCTTGCATTTTCAGACTTTCGACAGAATAAAAATTAGTGTTTACATTAATTTTCCATATTATTTTGTCATCCACCCGCGTATAGGGTTCAACGTTTCGAGTAGAATGGCAATAACGTTAAACGAGCAATCTGAGCTCTCGGCTTGACTGGATTAATCTGGGTCAGATGATATCACTATGACAAATAAAAGCACATCTTTAACAAATATCATTAAGCAAAGTTATAAATTATAACTTATAATTTTAAATATATTAAACGACAAACAAGGCGTTCGGTAACACTTGGTGCGTTATAATTTTAACAGAACTTCCTATATTTTTCATACGGTAATCCCGTAGTTTAGGTTGGTAAATTATTTTATATCGTCAAGTTAAAATGGAAGCTGGATTAAACGAAAAAATTGTTTCACTAAGTCGAAGTGGGATTGATGAAACCATTTCTGTCTTTAAATAGAAGTTGGATTGATTGGAATAATTTTTACCGTAAATAGAAACTGGATTGATGAAACTAAGTTTTTGATGCAATAGAAGCTGGAATGATGAAAATAATTGTTTCCTGAAGTAGAAGCTGGACCCATGAGAATAGTTCTTTGCTTAAATAAAAGTTCCATTGATGAAAACTATTTTTTTGTTAAATAGAAGTTGGATAATTTTTTTCACGAAATGGAAGCTGGATCGATGAAAAAAATTTCTCGATGAAATGAAAGCGGGATTGATGATAGTTATCATGGGCATAAGTAGACTGCTTAATTACCAACGTGCAGTACGGCATTGAAGACAATCAAATAATTTACCAACCTAAACTACGGGATAACCTTTTCATACTATTGTTACCATCATTGACACTGATCTTTCATAAAATATAAAAAAAATTTAATGAGGAAGAATTCTCCTCCTGACGAAGGAAGACAATAAAATGGACAGAGGGCTTAAAATCGGAGGAATGGCTAATTTCAATTCCTCAACATTCGTAATAGTGATAACAATTATTACTAATCCAGGTCGGTAGTAAGGTAGCTTAAGCATAATATAATAATGCTTCAATGGAAATAAGTGACGTAAGTCACGAAAACTAGCAACGTAGTGAAAAAATAATAAAGGCCGTTTCCTTTTTAACCTCATCAAAATGGCGTATTAAACAGAGAAGAAGATAAGCATTAGCAGTGAACAGTGCGACCACTCTCCATTTTCTGAAATCCCAAGCTCTTGCCAGAAAAATCCCAAGATTGGCCAAAAGTGTACCAAAAAATTCCAAGTTACCGAAAAGGAAAGAGATGTGATGAAATATGAAATGCGTTTTAACTTTTAACAATCACAATTCTTCACAAAAATGCCTAGTCAAGAACTCGCAAAGAAAAAACTGGAGCATAACATTGAATAAACAATGTTTTCAAGTTACAATAACGATAAATGTCTTTCAGACTGAACGAGTTTTTCTAATCTGATTAGCTGCCACTGTTGCAAAGTATGGTAAAAACTAGTCTGCAGACCTTAGAAAAATCCCAAGATTGCTAGGCAAAATCCCCAGATCCCAAGTAGGACCCCCAAATTCCCAAGATCTTGGGAAAAATCCCAAGCAGTGGTCGCACTGGCAGTGAATGAAAAATTACAATGACGTCATCGTTAACGGAACTCTCAAGTAAGTAAGCAAGTATATTGAAAAACTTTCAAACATGAATCATTAGGCCTAGAACGCAGATATAAATTCTATTGATAAATAAAACTTCACAACAGCGCGTAAAATAAGTAAACAATTAAATTATATTCAAATTTGGAAAACAAAGAAATCCTGATTCACATATTAAGTCAGTTTTTCCCAACCTGGGCACTGCGGCGCCCAAGGGTGTCATGAACCTTTTAGGGCCTATAGTAGGCTGACCAGACGTCCCGGTTTTCGCGGGACAGTCCCGATTTTCTGCTAGCTGTCCCGGCTGCCGGGAAAGGTAGGCCAAACTCTAAATGTGTCCCGGTTTTTAAAAACTGACCTGACTTTCCGATCTTATGATGTATTTCATGTGCGTTTGTCATGTGATCAAATAAAGGATATACTTACTTTATCAACGTCTCCTTGTTTTTACTACTGGTATCTGGCGATTAAATTCATTTTTAATCTCACTTTTATTTATTACCATGCAAAATACGGTAATACCTCTTCCGGTTCTAAACGTCATATTGTCATAGTGATAATATTCTGATAAAACACATTTTCATAAATAATAATTTTTAATTTAAAATCTAAAATTTAGAATTTTATGACAGAATATTAGCAGACAAAAAACTTTTAAGAAGCATACATTCAAGCGCCAAATATGAGTGACTGATTTGATAAATTTAGAATAATTAAATTTAAATTTAAAAGCAAGATTTGTTATGATAGTCAGATAGAATGTTAGCAGACAAAAACACTTTTAAGAAGCATACATTCAGGTGCCAAATTTGAGTAACTGATTTGAGAAATTTAGAATTTAATTTTAAATTTAAAAGCATGATTTGAATAAAACTTTTCACTTAGTCTTATAGTCTTATACCAATATAATAAGCTAAAATAAATATTTGTGCAAGTTATACTATATTGATTATTGACAACATCACAAATTTATTTTGTGATTGAAGTGTCCCGGTTTTTAGTTTCCAATATCTGGTCAGCCTAGCCTATAGGAAAGTCGCTTGTGCAGATATTTGGCAGGGTCTATTTGCGGGCACAGTATGAGAAAGAAATAGAACAGAGAATCAAAGAGGCAGAATTGGAACAACTTGATATGGAAAGGAAGGTGACCATACTTGGCGAGATCATAGAACAGGCAGTGGAAGCAACTATACCTTTAGCAGAACAACCAAAGAATAAATGGATAAGTGACCAAACATTAGAACTAGTTAAAGAAAAAAGGAAGATGAGACTAAAGGCCAAGGAATCTGAACAAGCTACACAAGAGTATAAAAAATTATGTAATGTAGTAAGGTCATCAGCTAGGAAGGATAAGGAGAACTGGTTGCAGAAACAATGTTGTGACATTGAAAAATATGCAGGCGAGTACAAAACAAGGGAAGTGTTTAAACTGATAAAAACTATAAATAGGAAATGGCAACCAAAACAGACAGCAATTAGAGACAAGTATGGAAATACCTTGATGGACAAAGAAAAGATAAAAGAAAGATGGACAGAATACTGCAGTGAGCTATATAGTGAGACGGAGGTAACAAATAAAAAGCTGCTTGAAGAACTGCGAGAGATAACTCCACCAGCTGAAGATGACGAGAAGGATGATTTTCTATATGAGGAAGTGGAAAGGGCGGTGAACCAGCTGAAGAAAAACAAAAGTCCTGGAACAGATGGTATAACAGGAGAAATGATAAGAGCTGGAGGAAGGGATATGATAAGGACAATTCAGGGAATATGTAACCAAGTGTGGCAAGAGGGAACAGTACCAGAGGAATGGACGAAGTCCATACTTGTAACAATACCTAAGAAAGGAGACTTAACATTATGTAAGAACTATAGAACTATAGCACTGATAAACCATATGGGGAAAGTACTCATGACAATTTTGTTGAGTCGTCTGAAGGCAAAAACGGAGGAATATATGTCTGATGAACAAGCAGGATTTAGAAAAGATAGAAGCACAGTCCAACAAATTCTGATGTTAAGGTTGATTGCTGAAAAAGCCAAGAGAAAAAACAAGCTTGTCTATAATTGTTTCGTGGACTTTCAGAAGGCATTTGATTCCATCAAGCATGACGTGACATGGGCAGTACTAAAGTCATATGGAGTAGGAAACAGACTGATACAAATACTAAGAAACATTGGTGACAGATCAAAATCTGCAGTGAAGGTGGGACGGGAAATAGGAGAATGGTTTTTAACTACGATAGGGACAAGGCAAGGAGATCCAATTTCACCCAATACATTTATCACTTACTTGGAAAGAGTCATGGAAAATATACAAGACAATGGAACTGGAATCTCCGTACAGGGAGAACTGATTAATAACTTAAAATTTGCAGATGACATTGACTTGCTGGAGAATAGTTGTGAGAGGCTGCAGGAAAATGTTTGCACACTGAATACATCTGCACAACGGGCTGGATTAAAAATAAATGTAGATAAAACAAAAACAATGGTATTTGGCAAGAAGACAATAGACAGGGAAATAAAAGTGCAAGATGAGGTGATTGAGAATGTAACAGAATTTGTGTACTTAGGTAGTCTGTTAACATGGAATAATGATTGTACAAAGGACATAAAGGCAAGAATAGCAAAGGCAAAGGGAGTTATGGCAGGACTAAATTCCATCTGGAATAGTAAGCAAATTAGTTATAAGACAAAGCTGAATGTCTTGAAAACTTGCGTGTTTAGTACAGCTCTTTATGCGTGTGAGGCCTGGACAATTAAAAAGACTGATCATGATAAAATCCTTGCTTTTGAAATGTACTGCTATAGAAGAATATTGCATCTGAATTGGACAATGAAGGTGACAAATAAGGAGGTCCGAAGAAGATTACACATAAAGGAAGATCTAATACAGTCAGTAATGAGAAGGAAATTGGGTCTGTTTGGACATATATATGCAGAATGGACAATAATAGAAAAATAAAAACTGTCATGATGGGTATGATGGATGGAAATGGACGAAGAGGAAGACCTAACAGGGAATGGACTGATGACATCAGGGATTGGTGCAAACAAGACCTACACAGTTTGAGTGTATTGGCGCAAGACAGAGGATTATGGAAACGGATGACGAAATTTGCATTGGACACCTACGGGCTTTCGGCCCATGGATCCTGATGATGATGATGATGATTAGTGTAGATTTAACAAAATGTGAAAACAACTGATTTTAACTGCTGACATAGCTATTTTTAATACTTGGAGTAGGCCACAATCATTCGATGTCAGATGATCGGTTCTCTGCCTACAACCTGCCTGAGTGGTGTAAGGTTTGCTTTGCATGACCTCATCTTGCACTTTTAACTCCAGTGTACGAGATCTTGGCGTAGTCCTGGACAGCACCCTTACCTTTTCTGAACATATTGCTAATCTTACACGTTCTTCTTACTTCCACCTGAGGCGACTTAGAGCAATTCGACGCTCTGTCTCCTCCTCTGTCTTTACCTCTATTGTCCATGCCTTCGTCTGCTCTCGGATTGATTACTGTAATTCTCTCTTGGTTGGTCTCCCAAAGGTTCGTCTCTCTCCTCTTCAGTCTGTTCTAAATTCTGCGGCCAGACTAATAGCTCGACTTCCTCGCTCATCCCACATATCTGCTTTCATGTTTGACCACCTTCATTGGCTCCCTCTTATTGCTCGTGCTCAGCTCAAGATACTTTCTTTAATCTACCGGTCGTGTACTGGCCAAGCTCCCAAGTATCTGTGTGACCTTATCCGGCTGCCGGCCTCGGCTACTTCTCTTCGCCCGCTACGCTCATTAAACCGGCATGATCTCTTTGTCCTGCGAGCGAGAACTTCTATGGTTAAAATGCGAGCCTTTGCCTTCATTGGCCCTGCACTATGGAACCAGCTTCCTCCTTTCACTCGTTCTTGTTTATTAACTGGTGGGCCAAGTGCCTCTTTTCGTTGTCTCAAGACTTCTTTCTTTTCTCTGGGTCTTTCGCACTGGGAGCGCCTCTGATTGGTGTGCACTGTGAGAGGCGCTATACAAATTGATAGATACAATACAATACAATACAATACAATGAGAATTGTAGAAAAAGACTGCGGGGGTCAGACATTGATCCATGTGGAATTTGGGTGTTCAACGAAGACTCGACAAGGGGCACTAAGAAAGACTAGAGGTGAACCCCACAACCTCGGGGGACAATTCTCACCCTGCATGACGTTAAAATGAAAATAGCGCATGTGTGTGTGTGTGTGTGTGTGTGTGTGTGTGTGTGTGTGTGTGTGTGTGTGTGTGTGTGTGTGTGTGTGTGTGTGTGTGTGTGTGTGTGTGTGCGTGTATGTGTGTGTGTGTGTGTGTATGTGTGTGTGTGTGTGTTTGTAAGCTAGCATTTAGTTGAAAACATTTTGGTATCAATGTCTACAAAGTCGACTAAGTCGTAAAGTCAGTCGCTAACTCATCAAGTCCGTCAGTACTAGTTCGGGGCAGTGGTAGAAAAGGTGTATCCCGCCTGATATCAGATCTGGTACCTCTAATCAGCCAGGCTAGCTGACCTATTTTTGTATAAGAATAATCGACGATGCATTGATGTTCCCCATGTTTCGTACATTTTAGGCTTATTCGAATGGCGAATAGCGAGTATTGGCTGTAGATTCACATGATAGGCCTAGGTTTCGTAATTGGAGATCCACCACTTCCAGTCGAGGAGGTCAAAGTGCAGGAGGTATGAAGTCATGAGGTCGACGGCGTCACGAGTTTCTTGACAAGTGACGTCGTATTTCACGAGGGACCGTTCAATATTTAAAAATCGGTGATTGCAGTCAAGAAAAATCCACTTGAAATAACTACATGAAATAATCTAAAGCGATACTTTCAGGGTCCAAGATAAGCCCGGGTATCAGCCTTTTCAGGATCGCTGCGTCAAGTCAGAGAGATTCACCAGAGATATCCAGTCATTCCAGTGGAGGGTCAAGTCCGGTTGTCCGAAGCCCGGTGGGAGAAGTAAAGCAGAGGAACTGCTAAGAACGATAGCGCCAACTAGCGAATGAAATGGTAACATGCTTGCGGATAGAGCGCTCAAAATACGTAATCGCGAGATCTCTAGCGTGCCAAATGAAAGTTAAATCGCGGGAACCAACTTATTCATAGGCGCTCAGTCTAAACCAAATTGAAATAGGCAGGTAGGTCAACATCGGTTTCAGGTCAAGATCCAAAGGGGTCAAACAGTGAGACTGATGGTATTGAGAACTGAAATGGCGAGAGGTTAGAAGATGATAAATCAGGATAAGAATTTGTGGAAAGGAGTTTGTCCAGTTTTGAGTTAAAAAAAGGCACAGAAAATAATAGCAGGGGCGAGGTCTTGGTGAGTTCGTAGGATGTAGTCTATCAGACATTTGTCGCAATTCTGACAAGCTTTATTGCAGAGGGACGGAACCTCTATATTGCTATGGAGCGATTTCCACATTCTGTGATGAGGCAACGAATGGGCGATAGTCTATTGATCATAGGCGTGACATTGTATTGCGACGGCGGTGTAACTTTTAAAGGTGGTGGACACAGCGTTATTTTTTGGAAGGGAAAGGGAGAAAAGGGAGGACAGACGGGGATTGGTCAACACCACTTTATGTGATAAAATTGCACACTTGGAAGTGGTTAGGGCGCTGGACTGTCAACTGGGGTTCAACTCTCCGCCAAGTCAGAAATTTACTTCGAGATTTAGCTCCACTTTTACGTTCTATGCAACTCACCTAGATGAGTACACTGAGTATAATGAGTACACTGACCGTACACTCACCGTCAGTGGGAAGATCAGGCGGTCAGGAAGAGGGTTGCGTCAATCAATCACAGAATTTACATAGCGCTTCTTCAAGGGCTCTACACAGAATCGCTCCCGAGCCAGGCCTGATCATAGAGGAAAGTCTTCAATAGGGCGTAGGCTAAAAGGAAGTCGAGTAAATACGAGGAGATAGGCGAAGGAAAGATGGCAAGTCATTCCAAGCTAAAAAGTAGGCCTATAGACCGCTAACGCTTTGTACCAATCAATGACTGCCTCTCCAGGAGATAAAGGACCAGTGTGATTCTCGTTAACGATAACGGTAACGAAAATTTTCGTTAACGAAAATAAAATGATTTCGTTAACGATAACTATAACTATAACTAAAAATATCATTAACTATAACTATAACTATAACGAAAATAACAATAACGAAAACTCATCTTTATTTTCGTTAATACAAAAAATAGAAATAGGAAGCGCAATATGGACGATTCGACAAAAATGAGAACGAAAAAATGCGCTATAAATAATAGCCTATTTTCGTTTTTGAAATGCCGCAGTAGTAGTAGTAGTGCGGCATTGTATTATAAGCTGTTTTGAATGCACCCATGCTACAAAGGCTTTCAAAGCTCTGAGCAAATTGTGATACAACGCGTTAATACGCACAATTTTGCTTATGGCCTTAATTATTGTAACTAAGTAGTAACTAAAATTAACTAAAATAAAAAGCCATTAACTATAACTATAACTATAACTATAACTATAACTATAACTAAAAAATAATACTAACTATAGCTATAACTATAACTAAAATAAAAAACCATTAACTATAACTGTAACTATAACTAAAATAAAATCTGTAAGGAGAATCACACTGTAAAGGACCTGTTGGGATCCCAGCTGAGCAAAGAATCCAGATTAAAATCTGTCTTATCGTCCCTGTGCTATTTTCCATCGTTCTTCTCCAACGTATTGCAGTCTCCGACAACAATTCTACCTCAAGCCAGCATCGTTTTATGCCTTGTGCGTTGTGAGTACGGAATTATGGAATTCGTTAGATTGGATTAGATTGTCATAGATTAGACTCAGATTAAATAATATTACTTTAGCCTATACATTAGATTAGACTAGACTAGGGCCTAGACTACGATTAGATGAGATGAGATGAGATGAGATGAGATTAGATTAGATTAGATTAGATTAGATTAGATTAGATTAGATTAGATTAGATTAGATATGTATCTTTATCTCAGACAGCCGTAAGTGTCTTACAAAATAACACTTGATAATCACGCCTACTATGACATCCAGAATCGTCCACCATCGCATGTTTCGCACGCACCAAAGACATTCATATAATAACATGTCGACGTCTGACCGTTTTGAATAATGAAACACGACTCAGGCGAAACGAGAAGGCTAAGAGCGTGCGGCGCTTTGAAGAGAACATGACAGATATGAGGATTAATAGACTCAGCGAACAAGTTAAACAGTCTTCTCTGAAGATAAAAATGCCCACAGTCATAACAATGATCATTGTGTCGCTCAAGAAATTCTCTTAGAACTGCGTGAAAAGAAAACATTTGAAAACAATAAACGGTTTCCTTGTGGGAATGGGACCGGATTAAAGCGCTCTGTTTAGACACCTTTAAAACGGTGTCAATCGACGCATATAGGGCCTAAGACGAATATCATGTTAGAGTCACAAAAGAAATGTTGTTGAAATTCAGTATGTGTCTAGCATGTAACCACCTTTAAACTAATGGTTTTTAGGTATCACAGACAGATTGGTTTATGTGTTAAAGTAACTTACATTGTATGATACTACAGTAATGTTTTGCAATGTTTGGGAGTCGTGCACGATAAATATAAATAGGAGAATCATAATTATTCTTTGAATTTATTTTAAAATGTAAATAAGAGAACTATTATAGTTATTCTTCGAATAATTATATTGAAACGGAAATTGAAACACTTGGAATACATCAACCAATGCATTTCGACGTTCCCAGTTACTGAAACTCGGATTCAAACGTGTTAGGTTCCTGGACAGTTTAAAGGAGCAACGATGTTAGATAATACTCTTTTCTTCAATGTGAATGCTGTTCATGAAATTGCTAATACGTGCACGATATGACTTGAACGGCCGATGTTGCATAAGATAATAATAAAATAATAATAATAATAATAATAATAATAATAATAATAATAATAATAATAATAATAATAATAATAATAATAATAATAATAATAATAATAATAATAATAATAATAATAATGTACTGGGCCCCCTAAACAGGACTGGAGTTCTGACAGGAGCTGTGCCGCCGCATGACAGAGTGAACGTGAGGCTACTTATCTCGTCCAAGGTTTTTCTGTGTCCACACAGCGCTTTAAAGCAGTGCCGTTCCGAGGCTTTTTTGAGCAGTATTTCTGAACAACCGCTCTCACACGACGCAGCGCTCGCGAATAAGGTGATGCCCTGCGTCAGCCTTCAGCTGCACTTTAGAATTATGAGGACAGGGATTGAGGCGAGGGATAAAACGTTGATGGATGGATCGAGAGTTTCAGGACATCTTATTATGGCATCAAAGGTCGTAGATGTCGACAGAAACTATTTGGAATATATCTTTTTACCATGGCATACTACCGGATCGATAAATAAATAAATTGTTTCGGCTTAACGACACTTTCATATCGAAGATGATTAGTGTCGGAGGCAGAAAGCAACCTCGTACTCCACGTTTAAATTGCGACCGAGCCACCCGCAGTAAAGATCCGAGAAATTAATCTCTGATAAACCGACCCGACCGGGAAGCGAACCCGGGGCGCCGGAGTGACGAGCAGGCACCAACCCACTCGGCCACTCAGGATCTCTCTACCGGATCGATCTGCTGCCTATAATACTTATAGGGCATCACACTTAATTAAAAGAGGTGTGTAACTATTATGCGCAGTTTTAAAGTACATTATACAGGATGAATGAATCCTTAGATTCACGACATAACGTAATCGTAATATCCAAACTTCTAAAGCGCCGCTCGAAAGCCAAGCGCAGGGCACCAGCTTATTCACGAGCACTGCGTCTAGTCAGAGGGGTTGTCAAAAATAGTAGTCCGAGGAGGTCCGAGTCCGGTTTCCAGAGGATCAGAGAGGGCACAGCAGATGTTAAGGTGGATGTCTTTTAGGTCGAGGATTGGAAGGTACCAAACAAAACGTCGACACATTTGACGATTATTATAGATTAAATTACATCCGAGTTACAGGTGTCTAAATCGAACATCGTAACCACAAAATCAAGCTCAGTAAGTTGCAGGCCTACGTGTAGGCCTATAATTATTATGTAAAAACGTTACTTCAAGCTACGTCAAGATCACAGGCTTATTAAAGAGTGCTGTGTCATGTCAGAATCAGAGGGGTTGTCCAAAACTGCACCTCAGTCTTTCCAATCTAAGCTCAAGTATTCTTACCCAGATTCACCCTGTCCTCTGCCTTTCAATCATTCTCGTCCAAGACGGAATCACTGCTGCCTCTTTCTCTCCCTATCCTTCTTGCAACCGGACTTGCACCCCCATCTGGTATCTCTCGACAACCTCTCTGACACAACGCAGCGCTCGTAAATAAAATGGTTCCCTTCACTTAGCTTTAAGCAGTGCTTTAGAAGTTTCGTGCTGCGACTGTAAATAAAAAACACTCAGTCGCGTAAGACATTTAGGCCTAGAGATCGTAATCGTAATCTCGAGATTTCAACAGCGCCCAAAAAGCGGAGTTGCGGGAACCAGCTTATTCACAGGCGCTCAGTCAAAACAAAATCGATAGGCAGGCACAGTCAGAATCGGTTTAAGGTCAAGATCCAAAGGGTTCATGCACGTATTCACAGGAAGGTCACGAAGTGTAGTCAAAACACAGTAAACAGCAAAGAATTTCATAATTTTCCACAAAGAACTGAATACACGATAGATGTCCTTACGATAGGACAAATTCTTCTAGATCCAGATAAAGTGTTTCAGTTCAAGTTGGCTTGCGCTACAAAACTAGTCATTGGCGAATCTATAATTATGAACATCACGCTAAATAGAAATACTCAACTTTCCACCTAAATAATTATATTTATCAGTTTTTTAAATTTCATTTAGAACAAAACAACTCCAGGATACTTTACAGGTACTAAATGCGAGTACTTACACCGGTACTTGTACCTATACCTGTCATATGTACCTAACGTCACGCAGGTGACCGATTCCACTAACAATCCTTTAACGATTTCGTCAGAGGCGTTTGACAAGACCTCTTCAAATCAGACTTGCTGAGTCACCGTCCGCTTTCAAGCACCAAACCAAAACTATGACGTAGTCGACTGGTCATGTGACACGAACAAACAAGATGGCGCCCATGCCGTCATCCGAACACGTGATCTTCGTACCATTGGTAATCGTTGTAACTCCGTCTCAGCCTGGCGAGCACGGAACACGCGAATGAGAAGTGTGAGATCTAAGACAGAAGTAAAAGCCTCTATCATTTGATGTAAACGCATTGTTAACCAACTTAATTAACATAATAGATCACAATTTAGCACAATTTAAAGCGCTTCGCTAATAGAGTTTAAGCGCCGTTTAACGTAAATGTAACTAGTTACATCTTTTTTTGCAACAGGCGACCATAGAACTTTTTGAGTCGTCAAAGTATTCTATTAATAATAATAATAATTATTATCATATCATTATTGTTGTCTTTCTCGTTGCTGCCTTCTTGTATAGCCCGAGGAACACACGATTCCTTGTGATTTAAATGACTCCGGAGAATTGTCTGGGTTGGCTAAGACTTGACAAGTTCTGGCAGAGAGAAAGTCTTTCGAAAGGTGACTGCGCTAAATCGTTGGATCATAACTGAGAGGCTCTGTATCAGATGGCATGTTCCTCAAAAGTATCCAAATTCAAGTGGTAAGAAAGAGCCCAAGCTTTGTGGCAAAATCGAGCCAACGTTGTTAACAGGGATTCGAAACTCTTAATGAAACAGAAATTGTTAATACAATTTTTATAATTTACATGAGGTACATGTAGTCCTCAGGATCTAAAACAATTAGGGATAGCATTATTAGGGGATGGCTAGTCTTCGCTGATGTCGCGCTGAGTGCCAAAAGTGCTGTGAAAAGCGATTGCTTTGAAGCGTTGGATGGCGACAGATAAGCGCTGGTAGACAAAAGTAGTTTCTCTGCCATCGCCTTGCCAGTTATCTTGACAAGGCGATGGCCAAGGTTGTTGAGGAAAGCCAGGCCTTCGTGGTTTCGAAGGCCAAGACCAAAAAGCAGTATGCGGGCAGAATTCCAATGTACTTAGATGATTTCTCTCAGCTGCTATTTCAGCGGGGGCACCCGCGGCCTCAGCAGATCTGGGACGATATGACTCTGCCAATGTGTCAATGACAGTAGCGTCCCCGGCCAGACATTTCTACCCCTACCACGGGATAAGGGTGAATCTGTCTGGGCGTTTCCCCTTGGACCTGACAAGACCGGCTGGCTGTTGCTGGAAACCCACCTTAATGAGGCCACGACAAATGATGTCATTTATGAGCGCGTGTCTGGATATCCGACAGTGTCACAGGCGTTATAGTGGGTCACGTGAGCCATCTACTGTGACAATGCATCACATTTGTTGTTGCTGTTGTTGCTTCTGCTGTTGTTGCAGTTGCTTTCTTTATATTATTATTATTATCATCATCATCATTTCTTTAACAACGGTTAACAGCGCTTTAACAAGAGAATCAAAATTAATACCACCGGATCAGCAGCGATTGAACGAAATTGAAGTATTATATAACATCAGTTCGATTTATTAAAAAGGTGTCTTTATACCTCAGCAGCTTCAGTAGCAGCTATCGCGATATATTATAAGCACTACAGAGAGTATGACGTATTATTATTATTATTATTATTATTATTATTATTATTATTATTATTATTATTATTATTATAATTATTATTATTATAATTATTATTATTATTATTATTATTTTTTTTTTTTTTTTTTTTTTTTTTTATTTAACAATATTTATTCTCTCAATTATTATATTATTATTATTATTATTATTATTATTATTATTATTATTATTATTATTATTATTATTATTATTATCAAATTTATTTCTTCATAAAACCAACACAAACTTATGTACAGACTGATTAAAAGTAACTGTTTTCAATATTGTTATAAGCTGTCATTCTCCTTGGCTACAGTGTTGTTGCAATCTGTGGTGCCTAAAACAGATAGAGAGTTTCCAATTTGTAGGGCCACTGATAGGCGTTGTTATTATTATTATTATTATTATTATTATTATTATTATTATTTTTTTTTTTTTTTTTTTTTTTTTTGCCCGAGGTAGTTCTATTCCCTCAGGCTATGAAAACTATGTCCGAAGACGTGGTGTCTGGAACGACCGCTCACTCAACAAGTTCTTGCTGCTCAAAGGTGCCTCTGAAGGCCACGGCGTTAAATCGCTGGATGCAGACTGACAAGCGTTGGAAAAGGTAACTAGTTTCTTTAGGGTCCCCGGTGGTTTGGCTTACAAGGCGTCCCAAGTCCTTAATCAAATCCATTCCATTGTTGTTAATGGGGCCCATGGTCTCGAAGGCCAGAGGAACAAAGAAATAGGTGCCTGCCAGCTGGATGTATTTAGCGTTCTTCCTGGTGGCCGCCACCTCCGCCGCCGCGCCCGCCGACGCAGATGTCGCCTGGAGGTATGACGGAGCCACGGTGTCGATCACCGTTGAGTCCCAGATGAGACTCCGTCCTCTGCGCCATGGAATCAGCGTGAGACCATCCGGGCGTCTGCCATCCGATCTAGATAATCCGGGTGGTTCCTTGATATTTGGAAATCCCGCGCGTGTGAGGCTGCGACTGATTAGGTCGTTCAATGCGGCGTGTCTGGCGATCCGTCCCGGTCCCAATCCACAGGAAAGCCCGTGTGCTCCATCTGCCGTCACTCGAGCCCCGCATGGGCATGCGTGCGGCTCGCAAATGCCCGTCCCCAGGCGAAGTCCCACCGCAATTCTGACCGCCTCATCGTCCAGCCGCAGTCCACATGTCGTCACCGGGAGGGCGAACAGCCAGTCCCCTGCATGCGGTGCTGCGGTTGCCCTGAGTCGCGCCTGGTGGTATGGATCGGCATGGACACTGCTCAGTTCGGCTGCTGCCTTCAGCATGAGCGGCCTGTCCCAACTGGATTGTTTGTGTGATGCTCCGTCGTCTGGGTGCGCCGTTCTACT
>JACEVL010001256.1:150000-162500 GCA_020284085.1 Aporrectodea caliginosa | reverse complement strand
ATTCATGTGATATCAAGTAAACATTACATGAATTATTACTACCCGCTGATTCGACTCGAGATTCGATTCGAATTCGAACTTTTATCATCGAAAAACGAACTAGTCCTAAATGATGCTGCAACATATGTCAGTTATGCGTCGCTAAATCTTCCGATATTTATAGCATCAATTGTAAATGTTTAAAAGGTATCTAAAATGAACGTTCTAAGTTCTAACAATCGGCTTTAGTTTCCTCTGCTTATATAGCATTATACTTAAAATATTTTAAACGAGTAGGCCAACAGATAACGCTACCAAGCTTGTTTTATGTACAATTTTAACTGTAGCTCAGCTGTCAAAGTGAATTAATAATAACATTTTGTCGACGCCAATGGTCTCTTTTGCCATAAAATGTCGTTAAACACTAGATCCACACATCCGGTCGATTGGTTACAGCACTCTCTTTAGACACCTTTAAAATATTCCCAATCAACTCTATATAAGCATGAGAACCGCTAGTTGATTAAGTTCTCAATTAGAATTTTTATTATGCAAAGGAACTGTGACAACCCATTCAAAATAATTTATGTCGACATCAACGACCTTTGTTGCCATAAAATGTCGCTAAATTCAGGATCCAGCCGATTCGTTTAATTAGCGGAAATGGGTAACATTAATTAGTCGATCTGCCATTGCTCGAGGCCTGGGAGTGCCAGTCCCAAGCGTGGATGAAGGAGTACGACCTGAACAGCCCCGGCAGCCATAAGATGTCGCTAAACACTGTAGTCTTGTAACAAAAGTGTATAGGCCTCTTGCAAACTACGCGATGGAGATGCGCTACTAGGCCTATATTATTTCGAGAAAGTGAAAACGAGGTTGTAGGTAACCTTGTAGGAGGAAGACATTTTTGTTGAATCTGTGGGCGGAGGTCAACGAAAGTTTTATTTCAATATTTTCAGTTGAAATGAATGTTTAACACGGAGAACGATATCATACTTCTTGTTTTAAATATCAATCTCGGGTACGTGGAAGAATTGTCACAATCGTTCTTTTTTGGTAGAAGTATTGTATACCGAGTTCATATCAAATTGGCGTGAAGAAGACGGGACATAGGTAAATTAGCAATTGTTGTTTATCGTTCTCTTTTGTCTAATTGCAGTTTGAGTGTTTTTTGCAGTTGCGACAGTTGATGAGTGTTTCTACACTTTCAACTGTTCCGAGCAATACGGAGAGTGTTCCAGAAAATGAGCCTTCTAACTTTCATTCGTGTTTCGAAAGAGTGAATTTATCTAGTTTGTATCAACAGAATGGGTTCTCGAACCTTCATTTTTACACGAAAGAACAAGCTATCTTAGTCGTTTAATAGAAATTCAGGTTGACAAAACCGCAAACTGAAACAGATAATCATAGAGTTCGGTTAGTTCTAGGTCGACAAGCCATGTGGTCAAACAGTCAATCCTGCCCAGGTGTTATTCAATATTGTCAATACATGTTCTTGTACAGGAGTCGTGGTATAAAATTTCTATTGTCCTTCGGTGGTAGTTTGTACTCGTGGGCCCGTGTTCGTAGGTTGTAGCTGTGACTTCGAGACTCGGGAAGAAATCTTCTAAGCACGTGGTGCGGGTCAGATGTTATGGCCCTGAACAGGGAATCATCGGCCGCGACGGCCAAATGCTCCGCTGCAGAGGCGTTTGGAGGAAGAAACCCGTTTCGCTTCAGCCTGTCCAGAAGTTTCTCGATCTTGGCCCGGTCGCGTGCCTGGGTAAACCCCCACCAAGCCGGCGATGCATACATCAAGGATGCAACTGTGGTCATTCTTGCGACCACATGGATGGCGGGAGGGGGAGGCCGTGAGATCGCAGGACTCGGAGAGCGTACATAGACGACGCGCAGGACGAGAGTACCTCTGTAAGATGTGGAGTCATGCTGAGGTCAGAGCTGATGGTCACTCCCAGTACCCGGATGGAGTTGACTCGCTCTGCACCGGGTACTATCCGAGGAGGATGAGCTGTGCAGCTCTTTCCCTTCCTGAAGATGATTAGCTCACGCGTCTTAGATGGATTGAGGCGGAGGTTGTTGTCTTCTGCCCATGTAGATATGTGATTAAACTCTGCTGCGGCGGTTGCTATGTTGTTTGAACCGACGAGCAGGTACGTATCGTCAGCGTATTTGAGCATGACATTGAAGTTCTTAACTTTGGGACGAACTGTGGACATTGAAAGGAAGAACTGTTTCGAAGAGTCAAGTGAAGACAAGTAGTATGTGTGATTAGGCTACTTTGTAGTAGAGCGATTCAATCTTTAGCATTGAACTGCGTTAGAGATAGTCAAGTTAAATAGGTGTTTGAGAGTGGTTTGATACACGGATAAAAGGGGCAGTCTACATGTTTTTTGCTGGATGTTTTTTTTAAATGTATGGATTCATGTGACGTGTTACGTTACTGAATGTTGAGGCCTAAATGCAGGTAAATAACATTGCAAAGATATGGACAGATGTATACCAAGATCTAATGTAAATCAGTAGAGAACAAAAGAGAACCAACCAACGATAGTTTTCTCTTCGGGAATTTCCCGACAGCTAGTGCAAATCATTTAAGTCAGATATGGTTCGATCCATAATTATACGCTAGTATCGTGCGTAGAGATGCGATAGCGAGATATTATTTTGTGACAAAACTACTGCCGTGTGGTTTGAGCGCGCTCTCTTTAGACACCTTTAAAATGTTGTCGATCGAAATTATACAAGGTATCATATGACGGCCTATTCGCTCACTCAAGCACTTTTCTACCGTCGTCAACGGCATTTGGTGCCGTAAGATGTTATTAAACCTTTGAATCCAACCGATTGGTTGAGCGCTCTGCTTGCAACACGGAGTTTACGGGTTCGAGCCGCTGTCCTCCGTGTAGGGATCTTGAGTAAGTCCTTCACTCACATTTCCCCAGCGCCATCGATGTTCTATCGAAAGGTCGTGTGTGTACTTCTGGACTTTTGAAGGAAGGTTATATCAACTACAGTTGCATATTATTGTATTGTATTGCATAAATTTCTAGGTGAGAATGGAATCTTCCATGCGGGTCCATTTCGTCCTTAGCTCAACTCTTTTCCCCGCTGCTTCCTGCACAGATTGCACCTTATATAGATAGGACAGCGCTCATAATAGTAATTGCAAATAGTAACTTCTATTACGTGAATGTCTAACGCAGAAGGCATCAACCAATGGCACACCAACACAAAGCCGTAATCACTTCAGTATCCAGAAGATCAGTCAGCCACGACAGAGAGGCAGCTTTTGGTGGATTGGCAAATAAATAAATATCATGGTTCTAAACACATTCAATGTTGACTATTATACAGTCTCCAAAGTCCTGTACAGTTTTCCAGGCCCTGTAAGTCTCCCAGGTCCTATGCAGTTTCCCAGGTCCTGTACAAATTACCAGGTCCAGTAAAGACACGCTGAGAGGCGTTCCTACTCTGGTCTTCAGCCTTTGATCCGGCAGTGAAAGCACCCAAAGAACCTAGACAGGGGGTCAGCCCATCGCAAGACTTCCCGTTTACTCCCCAGATGTCACCCAGTACCAAACTATACGGTTTGTTGACAGAGAATGTGAGTGCAAACAACTTGTGTAACGTCGTTTTGAACGACGGTCTTCGTCTTTGATACGAAGACGTCGTTAAATAGACCAATACAATTATTATGGTTCTGACTGCGACATCACTTCAAGCGACCAATGATTGATGCTTCACGTGTTATGGTAACAGAGCTACATAAATCATTAGATTAGATTAGATAAGTCGTTTAGAACGTTGCGGACGTCTTTGCTTCGAAGTCATCTTTACACAGACTAATTTAATTATGCTTTTAATTGGTCGATTGGCATTTCCTTAGAGGTGAATTTCAGAATTTTGCTGAACTTATTGAACTCCAACAATATGTTGACGAGTGAGCAGCGTTCCGTGAGGCTAAAAGTGTGCAGCAAAATGCTTGGTTGCATTAGAATAAATGTCATGAAAAAGTTGTTTACGATTACGTCAGATGTCCATGTATGTATGATTTGTAATGCATGTATGTATGTGTGTATGTATGTTGTATGTATGTATGATTGCATATGTATGTATGTACTGTATAAATGTGCCATGTATGTATGTATGTACATGTATGTATGTGTGTTGTATGTGTGCGTATGTGTATGTGTTAATGTATGTATGTATGTATGTATGCGCTTCGTTGTATGTATGTATGTATGTATGTGGGCTTGCTTGCATGTGCATTAATGTGTGTGTGTGTGTGTGCACGTATGTATGTGTGTATGTACGTGTACGTGTATTATTAATTAAAACGGTCATTATGTATTGTATGCTTTCTGCGTATGCGATATGTACGTATTTATACAATTGAATGTATGCATATCGTAGATGTATTAGTCATTGCATTGTACGTATCATGACTTCATGTGTATGTATATGTATATGTATGAATGTATGTATGTACGTGTGTGTATACGTTCAGTTAAATATGTGTGTATGTGTGTGTGTGTGTGTGTGTGTGTGTGTGTGTGTGTGTGTATGTATGTATGTATGTATGTATGTATGTATGTATGTATGCGATGAATGTATGTGAAGATCGTGTACTATAGTAATGCATGGCACTTTTATATAGCGTTTACAAGAAACTCATGAAGGCGCTATTGGAAGCCGACGAATTCCCTGCATAGAGTAAGTAGCCGATCTCTGTTTCATCGTAATAGTAATCGTAAATTCCAAAAATCTAAAGCTCATTGGATTACTAATTCAATTAAAGCGGACATTAGTTGATGTTTAATGCGTTGCTGTAACGACACAATAGAAGTCTTTAGAACATGCATAATAGAAGTCTTTAGAACATAATAGAAGTCTTTAGAACATAATAGAAGTTTTTGGAACATAATAGAAGTCTTTAGAACATAATAGAAGTCTTTGGAACATAATAGAAGTCCTTGGAACATACTAGAAGTCTTTAGAACATAATAGAAGTCTTTGGAACATAATAGAAGTATTCAGAACATAATAGAAGTCCTTGGAACATAATAGAAGTCTTTGGAACATAATATAAGTCTTTAGAACATAATAGAAGTCTTTGGAACGCAATAGAAGTCTTTGGAACATAATAGAAGTATTCAGAACATAATAGAAGTCCTTGGAACATAATAGAAGTCTTTGGAACATAATATAAGTCTTTAGAACATAATAGAAGTCTTTGGAACGCAATAGAAGTCATTGGATAAGATCAGACTTCATTGGATTAGATAAGAACTAATATCGACGTCATACGTTTAGAGAAACTGTTTGACACTGACTTGCAAAATGGCGAGAAACGTGAAGATCGTGACTATAGAAGCGGCGTTTGAACCGAGCCATTGGACCGCGGTTGCACTGCAGCCCTATAAGATAGAAACAACCGGATCTCAGCAGACGGTTAAAGCGTTAGGCAAAAAGATTACACGGTTGTTTACACGCGTCTAGAGAAAGTATAAAATATAAGCGTGGCCCTACATGGATGGATAGATGGATAGATACTATTAGATAGATAGACAGAGAGACAGACAGATAGATAGATAGACAGGTACAGATTGATGGAGGTTTGTTGGATAGATAGATGGATGGATGGATGGATGGATGGATGGATGGATTGATGGATGGATGGATGGATGGATGGATGGATGGATGGATGGATACACAGGCAGATGGATCGACCTATAGATAACTAGATAGATAGATAGAGAGATTGATTGATAGATAAATGGACAGGCAGAATCTTGATAGACAGATAGACGGGCAGATAGATAGATATATAAACAGATAGACAGATGGACAGATAGAAAGATAGCTAACCAGATATATATATATATATATGTAGATACATATATGTAGATGCCTATGTAGATAGGCAGTTAGGCAGATATACAGCAGATAGCTAGTCACACAGACAGACAGACAGACAGACAGACAGAGCTAAAGATAGAGAGGAAAGAGAGGGACAGACCCAGCAGAAAGAGAAATACAGATCGAGAGACAGAGAAATAGGTATACTAGTAATACCTGAGTGTTAAGCGCTTTACTTGGTACAACCGATGGGAATAGGATGGCGTCTATCTGACACTGGTTCTCATCCAGAACATCCATCCTCAGTGGATCATCGTTCCAGAGACGACAGCAAGAGGCTGGAACAAACACTCCCTCTGGTTCCCTCGTGTGGTTGGACCAGGCGCTGTTCCGATAGTCCTGCGGACCCAAAGCACCGCAACACTGCAGCTACACACACACACAACAGATCCACGTATGTCTTATATACATGTATATATGTGTGTCTGGCTACATGCTTCTGTGTCTATGTATACGCATGTATGTATGTATGTTTGCATGCATGTATGCGTAGATGTATGCATGCATACATACTATGCATGCATGTATGAATGTGTAAATGTATCTGTTTTCATGTATGCATGTATGTGTATGTTTGCATGTATGGCGTAGAAATGCATCCATAAAATGTATGAGTGTAAATGTATCTGTGTCTATGTATGCAATGTGTATGTTTGCATGTATGTAAGCAGTCTCTATGATGCATGTATGAATGTGTAAATGTATCTCTCTCTATGTATGCATGTATGTGTATGTTTGCATGTATGTATGCACAGATGCATGCATCCATACTATGCATGCATGTATGAATGTGTAAATGTATCTGTGTCTATGTATGCAGGTATGTGTATGTTTGCACCATGTAAGCGTAGATGCATGCATCCATACTATGCATGCATGTATGAATGTGTAAATGTATCTGTGTCTATGTATGCAGGTATGTGTATGTTTGCATGTATGTAAGCGTAGATGTATGCATGCATCCATACTATGCATGCATGTATGAATGTGTAAATGAATCTTAATGTATGCATTATGTGTATGTTTGCATGTATGTAAGCGTAGATGTGTCATGCATCCATACTATGCATGCATGTATGAATGTGTAAATGTATCTGTGTCTATGTATGCAGGTATGTGTATGTTTGCATGTATGTAAGCGTAGATGTATGCATGCATCCATACTATGCATGCATGTATGAATGTGTAAATGTTAGCCTATCGCATAAAATATTTCTATGAATGGAAACATCCAACGTGCATTTAATTTTGCACTCATTGACGTCGATCAATAAATATCGCGTGAAACAACGCGTTCAAACAAATGCAACAAGGAACTGAGGAGACCCCACCCTCTGTACCCACCATCCTATTCAACCATCCACTCAGTCACCCAACCGGTCAATCACCTCTCGATCCAGTCCCCAAGTCACCCATCCGTCCATCAATCCATCCATCCACCCAGCCTGTAGCCAGTTTGGAGCCGATAGCCTGAAGGGTGACTGATAGAGGAGCTTGAAGCAGATTTTGGTGAGTGGAGAGATAGGTGGAGGAACTGAGAAATAGCGGAACCGAAGAGCAGGAGAGACGGACTGAGACAGAGACATAGACAGACAGAGACAGAGATAAACAGACAGACAGGGACAGCGACAGAGACAAAGAGAGGCAGAGAGACAGAGACAGAGACAGACACATAGAGACAGAGACAGACACATAGAGACAGACACAGAGAAAGACAGGCAGACAGAGACAGACAGAGACAGACATAAATAGAGAGACAGGGACAGCGACAGAGACAAAGAGAGGCAGAGAGACAGAGACAGAGACAGACACATAGAGACAGAGACAGACACATAGAGACATACACAGAGACAGACAGACAGACAGACAGAGACAGACATAGATAGAGAGAGACAGAGAATAAGAGATCGTTCCAGGTTCAAAGTGGTACAATGTGATGTGCTGCTATGTCATTAAAAAGTGGCGCAATAGAAATATCAATGTGGTTGCTTTACCTTGATTTGCATTATCTGTCAGTCTGTCTATTTCTCTTTCTGTGTGTGTGTCTCTCTCTGTCTCTGTTATTCTCTCTCGCTGCTGATGTCGTGTGATGTTCTGTCATTAGATATAGCGGCGCTTTATAAAAGCAGAAATGGCAATGCGAATGACACACCGTCACTTGCATTGTCTACCTCACTTTCTCTCTCTCTCTCTCTGTATTTTTCTCCATGTCTCTTTCTCCCTCCCTATCTCTCACTTAATTTCTCTCTCTTTCTCTTCGTTGTTCTCTAGTTCCCTAGCTTCCTCTCCCTATCTCTCTTTCTCTTCTCTCTCATTCTCTCTCTCTCTCTCTCTTTCTCTTCTTTCTCTCTTTCTCTCTTCTCTTTCTCTCTCTCTCTCTCTCTCTCTCTCTCTCTCTCTCTCTCTCTCTCTCTCTCTCTCTCTCTCTCTCTCTCTCTCTCTCTCTCTCTCTCTCTCTCTCTCTCTCTCTCTCTCTGTCTCTCTCTCTCTCTCTCTCTCTCTCTCTCTCTCTGTCTGTCTGTCTGTCTGTCTCTCTGTCTCATCTGTCTGTCTGTCTGTCTCTCTCCTCTCTCTCTCTTTCTCTCTCTCTCTCTCTCTCTCTCTCTCTCTCTCTCTCTGTTATGTGATGCTTCGTCATTATATAGCATCGCTACAGAAATAGCCATGTGACTGCCATACCTTGACTTGCATTGTGTCCCAGATAGATGTGATCTGAAGCGTCGATGCGTCTGTAGCGTTGCTCGGCTGAGCTGTTCGGTTGTAGTCGAACGTTATTTGACGCTGCATATTCGTCTCCAGGCTTTGACCAATCTACAATGCATGATAGCAGATGACCTTAGGTCATGTAAGGTCACGAAAGGTCAGGAGAGGCAGTCAAGAACAGGCAAAGGTTAGGTTAGGTCCTGGTCAACTAGGGTAAAGTAAGTTTAAGTTAGGTCAGACAAGGTCAGGGGAGGTCGGGTCATGCAAGGTAAGGTTGGATTGGGTTGGGTGAGGTGAGGTAAGGAAGGGCTCTGTCTGGTAAGATGAGACACGGTAAGTAAATGCGTGCAGAGAAATAACGCAGTGTCTTCTACGTTATACATAAACTAATATAATTCTGGTTGGTTTCTTTATTCGCCGCCGCTGCCTTGAGGTACATGTAATGTCGAATAAGCTTTCGTAAATTGAAAAAGCTACTTGACAGGGTGGTGGTGGTTTTTCTGTTTAACGACTAGCTGTGTGGTAACAAAGACCATTAGCGTCGCCCTCCTCATTTATCCAGGCTAGGGACTGGCACTGGCAGAAAACAAACAGTGATGGAGTTTACTTGAAGTGTGTGTGTCCATGGCCTATTTAGAGCAAATTGACAATGTTTTAAAGGTTCTGACAATTATACCGGTTCCATTCCTTCGGCTTACAATTCACACACCTATATAGCAGTCGCTCACACCGTGTTAAAGGTGTTTAAAGAGAGGCCCTATCCAACTGGATGGATGGATCCAGAATTTAATTACATAATATATTAGGGTATAAAACCATAATGCATAAAACAGTATTTTTCGTGTAAACGGTTGTGTTAATTTACCTTTTAATAAAAAATATCATATTCAGTCGGAGGAGGAGGATCCTAAGGTTAACGACATCTCATAGCATCAAATGCCGTTGACGGTTCTCACCGTTTGTAGCACAATACAGCCTAGCAACTCTGACTGAGTGAGTTGGCAGTAGTAGTAGTTTCAGTTGAACGACACTGTGATAACAAAGATCATTAGCGTCGCCCTCCTCTTTTATCCAATCTTGGGACTGGCACTGCCAGAAAGCGAGCAGTAGCGGAGTTTAAAGAGTGAGTCCGCTAACGACCCAGGCCTATTATAGCTCTCAATTATAAGGTTTCAAAGGTGTCGAAATAAAGAGCTCTATCCAGTTGGATGGATCCTCAGTCTAACGGCAGCTTATGACAACATAGGCCGTTTCCGCCGACAAAGATTAGTTTTGGCATTATTACAGCTGGATGACTATCCCCACACCTATATACTACTGAGTTAAGCCGTTTTAAAGGTGTTGAACGAGAGCGTTCTATCCATTCGGAGATACGTAGAGAAGCCCAGTAAAATCCCATGGACCAAGGGCACCAGAAGTAAGTAAGTAAGTAAGTAAGTATATCCTTTATTGAAAAACCAACTGCTAATCGCATTTTGGTGTACAAAGATCATCAAATATAAAAAAAATTAAGTATAAAGCATCCGTGTGACAAATGTTTTACGAGATAGAGAGTTTGCCTTAGGTATTATTCTATTGTGGGTTCTGGGGCGTAGCGAGTATGAAACAGTTTTCACGGGAGGCAGTAGTTGATGTAATGCATGTGCAGGGTTGTTGATTATGGTTGAAAAGAGAGACGGACAACAGTGGACAAGCAAATTAAAACAGCGAGTCTTAGTTTTGACCTCAATGACAGAAAAGAACTTAGACAGGTAGTCTGTGGAATATCACGCCATCTGAGGCCAACTAAGTCGAATGATCAATCATTCGACATCCGGACTATTTTTTTCAAAGTAGAGTTTTAATGTGGATTCGTATAAAAAGTTGTGTGAATTTACCATTTACAATAGCGCCAGAACATTTAATATTTTTGCACTTACGTGGGTTAAAACCAATGAGATATATTATAAGCACTAGAGGGAGCATTCCGTAGCTTTCCTACAGGTCGAATTGACGCCACAATCGCTAAGCGACCTTGACCCACAAGCTAGAAATTCTAAATATAGATATCGATGTTTACTTTTGTGTAACCTATAACAGCTGAAGTTGTACTGTGAAATGAAGCTTGCATGACGTCAGCCAGCGCTCATTAACATAACTGGTGACGTGTCCACGCATTTCACGTCGAGGATGACGTCGATTTATATTATACATCTCTACGCCTAGCTTAGGGGTCGCAACCGCACAATAGATGGTAGATGCGCGCTCTAGTGATATATTTATATATGATACATCTCTATGGCTAAAACCAATCAGAAGCTGTTCCTCATTGGTTTGTTTAGTGCAAATGTACATTTCCGAAATTTCTCATCATAAGACAAAACGATGGACAAGCCAAACACCGGCGCTATACCATTGCTAAAATGTCTACAGCGTACGTCCTACGCGCTCTGCGCGTGCGGTTGGTGGTTAGCATACCGATGGTGGCTGATTCCAGATATCTGAATCTCTGGCTAGCATGGTCCGTACAGGCGGGGACCTTGAATGACGTGGCAACCAATTCAAAAGTGCAAAGGTGGTGAACGATTTTGTCACCCGATCAATTCGTTGAAAAATGAACAGGATATTATAAAATCGTTAGCCAGCTGGATACAGTGCACTCTTTAGACACCTTTAAAACCTAATAACTCAATGCTATTTATGCGTGGGATCGCTATTCAATTGTACTACTTACAACAAAGATTATGTCAAGATTGTCTTGAACGGCCCTAGCAGCCAAAGATGTCGTTAAACAGTGAAAACTACTACTGCCAACTGGATAGCATAGTTTGGGACGCTATCGTAAAGGTAAATTAACACAACTGTTTATAGGAAAAATACTTTGTATTATGTACTATGTTTTCTGTGTTATGCCGATGTCACCGGCCTTTGTTTTGGATCCATACATTCAATTAGATAGAACGCTCCGTTCGACACCTTTAAAATGTCGTATCTCAGTACTATAATAAGCCTGGGATCGGCATATCAATGATCGGTTTTGTGAACAAATGTTTTGCATATATAATGAGCACAGGGTGTTCCTTAGGTTGATATATAATGTGTATCGATTGTTAAGCGGTTAGTTTTAGGCCTCAGTTGCGCGGTCGGCTCGTGGGCGTTTGGCCTAAAGTAGCCTAAACATTGGCTGACGGTAGATTCTTGTTACACGTGCAGTTAGCGCGCCAAACTTAGAAACTGCTGATGACAGTGAATTTGAACAATACAGTGTAGTAGTTGTTTTAATGCAGTAGAGAACTGTATGTTAGAAGTTACAGTCGAGTTGTGTTTGAAGAATAACTGTGTTTAAAGGAAAACATTCAAAGAACTGTGTCAATTTAATTCTTAAACAGTTAGAAGACGTTGAGCAATTTATATGTAGAGATAAGGAAAGTTCTTGAGGTAGGTCACAACTAAGAAAGAAAAGAGTTGGTGACAGGTTTAGTAACGCTTTGGCGAGATTCAATGCAAGCTTTAACCTTTCATAAATGGTCTGATAAGAGGAAAGCGTCCCTCTGGTACTGAGGCCGTGTGTCAGACATGACCCGGTCCCCAACTGTTACACGACTCATACAAAACCTTCCTCAAGGGCACACGCGCGATGGAAAAGAGGATGGCAATATAACAGTCCACTCTGTCACGAAATAGCCGCCTCCTCAGACAATCCCCTAAGGCTTAGGGTCACTTTGGCAGAAAGTAATTTCCCAGCGCAAATTTCTCTCGAACGCAGAAGCCCTCCAACGAAACCGTCCGAATTGAAACGCTGAGATCAATGTTGTACATTGCCTCGAACTGCTCGACTGCTTTCTGTGTTAGTGTAGAGGTGGTCAGTCGGTTGGTCAATTATTCGGTCAGTCGGCTGGTCAATTAGTCTGTCAGTCGGT